>MU223935.1:1558330-1568549 GCA_018584345.1 Thuja plicata | reverse complement strand
AGAGTAAAAAAATATTATTTGCATATAGTTTGTTGACGCGGACTAGACCCTAAATTTTCAGCATATTTCAGGAATAAAAAAATGGACTTAAAAAATTAAAAAACTATGTCAAATTTTTTTCAAATTTTTTTAAAAAAATTATAAGCCTAAACTTGATCAAATTTTAGACATTTCATTAGTTTACATCATCTTCAAATTCTAAACACAAATGCCACTTCTATGTCGTTAAAGTTTACAAATTTGAATGTTGTCGTCCTTTTCCTTTATAAAAGTGGGACACAGGTTTGTACTTTTACCCTCCTCCATCTATCAACACGTGTCTAACATGAGATTTATGAATGAGGACTTCGATATGGAGGGGTTGATTATGTGGATGTGTCAAAGACTTATCATCCTCTTCAGAAAAGGAGAGCTAATGTGGCGCTGAGATGTGATTGATCATCACTTGGAATTTGTCTATATCAATATCCTTTGGGACATTAGCAGCATGTAGAGCTTGTTCTAGAATTACCCTGTGTACTGTGGATTTCTGGAGCAACTCAAAAATGGAAATTTTGGTAGAGGTTCATTGCAATTGGTCTACCAAGTCATACTTTGCTCCAGGAATAGTAACCACGTGTTTTGCTATTGGTTTAGGGATAGTAATGATAGGAACCTTGGACGTTGATGCTAGTTTTGGGGAAGAATTGGGTCCTTTAATCGTGACCTGTGCTTGGCTCTGAGTTACTGCATTTGAGTGGAATGAAACACCTTTGATTGTGACCACATTGATTGATTCTATTTTAACGTCTAGCATATTGATCACATTATCATTATTGGAATAGGCGTAGTTTACTTCATTACCTTTCCCTTTAGATGTTTCCCCTTTGTTGTAATTAGGGAATGGTTTATTGAATGATTCATTGGTAGTATGTCCATCCACTTTGATCTTACCTCCTTCGATGAGGTCTTGAATGACATGTTTAAGTTTAAGGAAATTATTAGTTTTGTGCCCTTTGTTCTTGTGAAAGACACAGTAGGAGTTATCATCCCACCATCTGGGTTTGACCATTGGTTCCCATAGTTTGGAATCTGGGATCGTGAGAACTTTGTTATCTAATAGTGTTTTTAGAACAGTTTTGAGAGGTTCTCCTAAAGGAGTGAATGTTCTTTGAGGTTTTGAAGTCCATGTCCGACCCTTTCTATTATCATTATTTGCTTTGGGTATGGGAGTCGTTACCTTGGCATCCTTGCTCGCTTGCATATTGTTGGTTAGATTGAATACCTCAGGTTTAGGGCCAACATTGGATACGTCTACTACGCTATCGTTGACAACATTTTTGTTCTGTTTCCACCATTTAGGCTTGGAGTTGTTAGGTTTGTTTTCACTTTGAAGAGTGATCTCCCCCTTTTTGACCATAACTTCTTCAATATGAAGGGCATTTTTAATCATTCTGTCGAAGCTAGGGGAATCTTGCATTTGTAATGTGTAGTTCAATTCTAGTACCAAGTTATTGACAAAGATTTCCATCTTCTCAGATTCGGGGATAGCTCTTGAGTATTGTGTAAAGATTTTACTCCATCTTTGTAGGAAGTGTGTAAATGATTCATCGGTCTTCTATTTAGTATTACATAGGTCCATCATAGTCACATCATGTTGGATGTTGTAGGAGTAATGTTGGATAAATCATTGAATCAAATCCTCAAAATTTTTAACCTTAGGGTTCAGTTTTGAGAACCACTCCATGGCGTTGCCTCCTAGACTTCCAGGAAATAGTCACATGAGGTAAGTGGGTTCATGCATGTACTCTATGCTAAGAGCACAAAACTCTCGAACATGGTCATGTGGATCGGTCTCTCCCGTATAATTTTCATATTTTGGCCATGCCACATTGGGAGGGAATAGAACCATCGTGATACTCTTATGAAAAGGGAATGGACAAATGGTGTCCAAAGAGTATTTTGTTTTGGGTTTCTCTTTCTCCTGTTTGAGGTTTGCAAGCTCTATTTGCATTAAAGCGAGTTGGTTGGTGAGAATGGATATAGGATTTGGTACCTCCTTTTCTTTGAGTTTCTCCACATCATAATCTGGGGGTAATTTTATACCGGTGGATGCCAAATGGAGGAAGTATTTCTCTTTATCATCATCAATTATCCTTTCCAATATCTTATGGAACCTCTTACTCTGTTTGAGTTTATTGTACTCATCTTCAGGGATCTCCCCCTCACTATCCGATCCAAATGGATGATGTTCAAAGGTAGTTTCTTCATTCTCATCAAGATCTTCATGCTTTTGGCTTTTTCTATTCTCATATTCTTCAAAAGCCTCACTCCATCTGTGAGTGGATATGTCCATTTGTGGAGAGTCTAGATCAAGTAGGGAACTGCGAGTTGTTTCCCCTGGAAAGTGCAGTGTTTTAGGAGGCACTTTCGATCCTTTAGAGGTGTACTTGTTGTGTCTTGTGTTAACCATGAAGTTGTGTCTCAACTTTCGTCAACATTTCCCAAGAGTGTCAGGTAGAGTCTCAAATTGTTCAAGTGAGTGTGTCTATGTGGAAGTATCATTTGAGTTTCGGTGGAAGTAAATGATTTCAACGTCAAAGGGTTAGAATACCCTGATAGTGAGTTGGGAACTAAGCTTTTGTAAGAAACAGATAGACCACATGTTTTGAGATGGATTACGAGAAACCGGTCGGACATGCAAGGTGGATGTTTGAAAGAGTGTTTTGATATAATGATAGGGAGACCAGAAAAGACAACAGGGACAGACTAAAGAGCCAAAAATGTATCCAAATATACTAAGACTTTCTAAGAAATTATTTTGCAAGTACCCACTGTCCTAAATGCGAGCTCCTAGATGCGATCCTAGAAATACTGGATGCAAGCTACTAATGACCCTAGATGCGAGCTTATGTACTAGATGTGACAATGTACTGACTAGATGCGAGCTAGGATAATAGATGCGATCCTAAATACTAGATACGATACATGATATACGGGATGCGATTTTCTAATGTCTCTGTCAGTTTTGATCAATTTTGAAAAAATCATCTTGGAAGTGCGTAAAGTTTGTCTGATTGCAGTTTGATTTCTGAGATCCATTGGTGAGTGAAAAACACGTGTCTGAAGGTTTGAATATTGTTGCTTGTTTAAAGGAGTTTATCTTGTTAGTGATTTTTCAGACACATCAAGCAAACGTTGCATTGTTAAAGGAACATACATACTTTTTGCCCTATTTTCTAGGTAGAGGATGAAAATCCTTGCTCATTGACTTAGGTACACACTCAAATGCTAATCAGAATACAACCATCACCAAGCACGCAAAGGCTCTAGTCATGATGTTGTATTAGCCGACTCCAAACGCAAGTGAGGGCATGATATGACGAGTGTCTTGGGGCAATTACTTTTTTCCTTGCACAAGGATTATCACCCTTTCAGGGATGAATCAGAAATTTTTTCAGTTCAAGTGTTGTCTATTATTGGGCAATCCGTTCAAAACCGTCCCCCATAGAATTTCACAAGGCAAAATTGAGGCATATAGCCCTATGAGTACCTAAATATATGTAGTCTTGCAAGCAAGATTCAAGCGGCTCTGCTCTACATATACCCAAGTATGTTCAAAGAATGATGTCAGAATTCTATGAACAAAAGTGATTTTGTCTTCCGAGGCTTTGGCCTACAAGGAAGCAATTATTTAAAGTGAGTTGGAAGGGTTGGCATAAAACCTTTCCTCACTTAGGTCATTCCCAGGATATTTTTTCCTCAACCGGTAGGCCCTCTACTATTAAATATGCATACAAAGGACTGACGAGCGTAGGATATCTAGATTTATGATTCTTCCGAAGAAGAAGAGCATACTCTCCTAATCCAAGCTGTTTTCTCCCAAAAATAAATCAAGCAAACCGTTCATTCCCTCAAGCAATGTTGTGCTTGATTTAAGATGTTCCTATTTAATGAAAACAGGATGCTTGAAAATAGATTTGCCTTGTTCATTTAATCGCAATATTTAATGAGTAGCTTGTTCAATTTCTGATCCAAAATTAGACAATGAAACTTGTTCAATTTGCCCACAATATTAAGTGCTTTTTTTTTGTTCAATTACTGATCCAAAATAAATTATACGATGTGATTGGCTTGGTTCAGTTAATTCCAAATTCCTCTCAACTCCTAAACTGATGTATGAGTTTCTGATTTTCCTCAAGAGGAAAAGAGCATATTCCTCTAGTCAGTTTATTAGAAGATTAGAAAATGTTTCTTAATGTTTAAAGCATGTAAATAGAGGTTAAGATGGGGGTTGGGCAACCTGAAAAACCAAGTTACTATTATTTGTTTAGCTCCCATGAAAAACCTTTAATAAAAACCTGCAAAACACTAGTTAGGTTATCAAAATGTCAAAAACACAACTGGTTGAGATGTTAAGGTTTAGGCAATGAAGTATGCAATTTATCTAACCAGATGTGATCCAGAAATACAACAAACGACATAGAAACTAGATGCGACTTTCCTTACCAGATGCAATTGAATGTTCCCTGGATACGATCCTAAACTAAAAGTGATCCAGGAAATCCCGGATGTGAGCCTCATTTTCTGCGGTGTGAGGGCGTATCCCAGATGCCATCCAGAATGACCAGAAATGACTCTGTAACAGAATCTTGTGCATGCAAATTAGTGAAAAATAGATTCAAAATGAGACAAATTTGGAAATTGAGCCCCACAGTGGGTGCCAAAAATGGTGTGTGTGATTTTTGTACCTGTTTAAGAAAGACACAACACTTCAATAGATCATTGCATTAGCAAAAAAGGGGTTAGATGAGCATATAAATCCACTAAAATCGACCTATTGCTTTCTAACTAAGAAGAGTATGATAAGCAACACAATAGCCCTTAGATTATGCTACTATCAGTGACATATACGACTTAGCATGAAAGATTTGAGTTAAAACAAGCTAAATGATAAGAAAACATGCATATTTAGCTCTAAAAGTGAAGATAATAACAATGCATGATAATGAAACTATGAATGAAATATGAATGCATCTAAATCCTAGCAGCATAACAATGCATTTTCAATATGAGATAAGGGCTTATTTTCTCTCAAAAATACCTTCTATTTATAGAAGAATGAGGAGAAAGAGGGGGGACAAGGTGCATTAATGAGTTGAAAATCTCATTAATGGTGTGTAAGAGCAATAAATGCCTTGGGCATTCAATAGGCATGGTGGAGACATGGGCTTAAGGAATCTGCATTAATGAGGCATTAATGAGAGCCTTAAAGAAGCACGAGAAGGGTATAAGAGGGTGGCTTGAGAAAGTGGACTTGAGGAAGGAATCTTGAGATTCCTTGACTTTCTCAAGTGGGTGGAGTCCTTAAACATTCCTTAATGGAATGTGACAACATTAGGAGGTGGGTTAGGATAGGATTAGGATTTAGATTAGCATGGGGGGAATAGGCATGGGGGGAATAGGTTGGGATGGGTTAGAACCCAGGGTAGAAGTGGTTGAGATAGGTTAGGTTGGGGTTTAGGGGAATATAAATGAAATGAATTATTTGACATAATTCATTTAAATATATAGGATTTAATTATTTAAGCATTTTATTGCTTTTCAATAATTAAGGGGACTATAGCCATTTTAATTAAATTAATTAGGCTACGGGAATGGGTTCATTTGCAAGTGAGCAATTGATTTAGGGACTATTTAATTCCTAGCAAATTAATCATTTTAGCCATGTATTTAATTAATTTTGATTTTGGCTAAAAGTCAATAATTTAGTGATTTGATCACTTTTTAGGAGATTAAATTGATTTCAAAAGACTTATGCCAAGCAGTAACAGGGTCGCTTGAACATAATTGGGGGTATGATCACACTTAGGGCAAATAGGGTCTATAGTCGAAGTAGACCAAATCTAGGTGGTTACAATCAGTAGTTTGTTGATTTCTTTCATTGTAAATTGGTGCTACTAACCCTCTTATTTGAGTGTGCAGGCATGGGCCTATACAAATAGAAGCTCTCTTGAGTCTTTGTGTGGAGAGATTATTTGTATTACATTACAATATGATTATCAAAATTTGTATGTGAACTTGTTGTCTATACCCATATTGTCTTGTTGGTATTGTAAAGCAAAAGGTAAACTCAATAGGACTAATTGTGACATTATCTAATAAATGAAGACATTGAAGGTCAGATAAGTTGATAGGGTCATCCAAGTGGTGGTCTTAAAAATTATCTTGTATGGGTTATACATGAAGGTCGACGAGGACATTGATTCTGCGGCCCAATAGGAAGAAAGCATTGGTCTATCATTATAATCATATGTCAAAATATTAGTGAAAATAATAAAATTTAATTAGGGATCAACATAAGTTGGAAGTACAGAAGTAGTGATAGTAGAAGGATAAAGCAAAATTAGTGCTCAGTGAAAGAAATAGAAGATAGAGTAGGAGTAAAACTCGGTAAGAGAATCAGATTACTTATAAAAGTAGAAGTTAGAAAAAATTAGTAGTGTATCGAGGAGTAGTAGTAAAGCAATCAATAACTAGTAAGATAAGTAGTAAGAAAGGATTAAATATTTTGCACATTCCAAAACTTCATGCCATTTTGATATTGCATATACAAAATCATTAAAAGAATAATCTAGTCTGCTATAAAAAGCTTCAACCTAGTTGGAGAATAGGTCTACCCACCTAGGTCTTGTAGAGCCTAAAGCGTAGAGGATTCCAATCACATTGGTTTGATCCTATTCGTTGGCTAGATCAAGTGAGAATTTTGTAAAAGGAATTTGACATAATCTAAGGATTTCTCAATCTGTTGGTTAGGGAACCAACACTGTGCAACAAATTGAACCCTACTTCTAAACAGAATCAAACCCAATTAATCGGTATGCATAAACCAACTTAAACCCTACAAATAATTTTAATTGAAAAATGAAATGGATTGAACCCTACCCCAAAGTTAAATTGTACCCTAACCTTAAGAGTAAATGAAATTTACTCCTAATGTAAAACCTATGAAACAATAATCCCCACGATAGACCAAAGTTTACAATAATCCAAAGACAAATTAAACATTAACTAATTAAAATCCTATTCCAAATTGAACCTAAATCCTAACCCTAAACCAATTGACACCTACCTATATTTATAACTCTAAACTCTACTAAATGCTAAGCACAACCCTAAACCAAAACGAACCCAAATCCTATTGGAAACTGTAAACCTAATTGAATATTGAACTAAACAACCTAACCCCGAGCGTATATTAAATTAAACCCTAATCTAAATTGAATCATAACGTTAATTTTAACCCTTACCCAAAATAAATCCTAAATACAATCAAATTCAATTGTCACTTTAAACATATCCCCAAACCCTAAATATAATATCAAATTGTCTTTAAACATAAAACTACTTTAATGAAATTAAATATAAAATAAGATTTTAAAAATTACCTTACAACATTTATATAATAAAATTATATTATATAATAAAATTATATTATATAATAAATTATATAATTTAATTCTTAGGACTAGCCCCTCCTGATCCTACTAGCTATATATATTATATATTATATAATATATATAGAGAAAGCCTAGTCATATGGACGCTTTAATTTACTTTTAAAAAAGGTTTCACATTTAAAAATTAAAGCCTTGATTATACCATCATAGATTGGATACATTATCTGTTACATAGAGAGTTTATTTTCTTGACTGACAACCACACCTTGAAACATATAAATTCAAAGGGTAAGTTGTCTCACAAACATGCCAAATGGGCTTCATTATTGCAAGCTTATAGTTTTGTTGTGCACCACAAAAGTGGTAAAACTAATGTAGTGGCTGATAAATGAAGCAGAAGGTGTCATTTGTTGGTTTTAATGAGTAATGAGTTAATAGGATTTGAATAAATGAAGAATGAATATATAAATGATTCCAATCTTTGGTCACATATATGTCATTCTCATCAGTCGAGACCATTCACTTATGCAGCCATTTGAAGACTACTTACTGTTGGATGGATTTTCCTTTAAAGATAATCAACTCTTCATTCCCTTTGGACATAGGAGGGAACAACTCATAAGAGAGATGTAATCGAATGGATTGTGAGGTCACATTGGAAGAGATAAGACTTTTGTAGCAGTATGTGAGAAATTCTTTTGGCCTAATACGAAGATAGATGTGGACAAATTTATTGATGGTTGTAAGGTGTGTCTAATGTCCAAAGGGGGGCATCAAAATAATGGTCTATATATGCCTCTACGACTACCAAGAGAACCATGGACTGATATCTCTATGGATTTTTTTGTCTTTGGTCTTCACGAATCCTAAGAGGTAATGATTCAGTGTTTGTTGTGGCAAATTTTTTTTCTAAAATGGCCCATTTCATTCCTTATAAGAAGAATAATGGTGCAAGTCAAGTGGCCCATTTGTTCTTTAGATAAATTGAGGGAGTGCATGGTATACCAAGGACCATAACTAGTGATAGGGACACCAAATTCGTAAGTGAGTTTTGGAGAGGTTTGTAAAAAAATTGAATATCAGGTTACAATTCAGGTCACCATATGACCCCCAAACTGATGGTCAAACACAAATGGTAAATAGGAGCTTGGGCGGCCTATTAAGGTGTTTACTTGAAGACAATACTCAACAATGGGATATGGTGATTCCTCAGGCTGAATTTGCTTATAATTATGGCATTAATAAGTCTACAGGTAAGTCCACATTTAAAATTGTGTATAGAGAAAATCCTAAGAGAGTTGTAGACTTGGTTTATTTACCAATAATCCCACATAACAGTAAAGAAGCTACAATTTTTGTAGAGTGTATCGAAGAGATACACCAGTAGTAAGCCTTAAATTGCAATTCATGAAATGATAGTGTTAGATAAGAGCTAATTTGCATTAGAGAGAAAAGGTCTTCGAAGAGGGAAAAATAGTCATGGTCCATCTATGCAAAGAGCAATAACCCCAAGGCACCTACAACAAATTGAAACCCAAGAATATTGGGGATTGCAAGATCATAAAGAAGATAAATGACAATGCCTACCAAATAGAATTATCAATAGAATTAGACATCAATCCAATTTTTAATGTTGCTGAGATGTACTGATATTTAGCTAGAACCTTGGAAGATCTGATGGAAGTTGAGCACAATAAGGAGAACAACCATTGTGGAAAGTAATTGGAAAAGAATAAAAGAGAGCAAGTTGAATGAGTATTAGATACCAAACTTCTGACAAAATGAAGCAAGTCATATAAGCTTTTATTCATTGAGCGAAAAAAAATTTCAGATTCTTACAATTCATGCATCACTCAAGGTGATCTAGTGGAGCACAGTCGACAAGAACCAGGATGCTCAGATTTTATCTAAGGAGTAGTGAATGATGCAGATCATATCATTTAATTCCCTACCCACATTTTGACTGGGAAATAAATGATATTGTCTATTTTGGGATACTTTTAGCTATCTCCATTTTATGGTGGTGGTTTTAGGTTATGTCCAATTTTTGAGGTGTGAGTGGTATGTGGTCAAGACAGATGCATGCTGAGTGGGTGCTATTTTTAGTTTTGTTTTTATGGTCTTAAGTTTAGGAGGGAAGGGGAGGAGGGAGTTTAGAGAGTATGGAGATGAAGGGGTGCAACTTTTTAGAGATGTAATGACTGTGTACTAGAAAAGAAGAAAACCTGTGTGGGTTATTTGAAATTCAAAATATTTAGGCTTGGTAAAACTGATCCTAAAAAAAATTATATTTCTTCATAACCCGTGCGGGTTATGAAGAACTACAAGTTTTTTAAAACCTTACCAAAAAACTAACAAATTATCATCATTTTGTTATAATCTAAAGTAATAACACTAAAATAACTTCACGATCAATCCAAAAAACAAGAGAAATCAATCATTTGAAATCAAATGTGACAAAAAAAACATGAAAAATTGTTTGATATTGTCGCAGAAAGGCATGAAAAATAGAAGTGGGCCCTTGGAATAAGTTGCAATGATATTTTTTGGCCATTGGGAATAATATATTTAGCTTAAAATGGACTGCATATGCATTCCATTGAGCTAAAAAGGTTAACATTCATATTTCCTCATAAAATGTGCGGGTTTTGTAGAACTAAAACTTATGCAAGCTTTTAGTTCTACATAACCCGCACGTGGGTTATGTAGAACACACAGAGAGAGAGAGAGAGAGAGAGAGAGAGAGAGAGAGAGAGAGAGAGAGAGAGAGAGAGATATAT
>MU223935.1:1540002-1558230 GCA_018584345.1 Thuja plicata | reverse complement strand
AACACACAGAGAGAGAGAGAGAGAGAGAGAGAGAGAGAGAGAGAGAGAGAGAGAGAGAGAGAGAGATCTATATAAATATATGTGTATATCTATAGATATGTATATATACATATACATACATATATTATATATAAGTATATACATATGTGTTGTGTATGGTAAGTTTACAAGCATACATTTTGATTTCTGCATAACTTGTGCTGGTTTTGGATAACTAAAAATAATGCTTTTAGTTCTACATAACCTGCAAGGGTTATGTAGAACTTAAAATGGTACTTTTTTCTTTTCATAACCTGTGTGAGTTATTTAGCACATAGGAACAACCCGTACGTGTTATGGCTTAGTAAATGTCTTGGAAAATGATCCTAAGGCTTGTCAACTCATTTTCCCTCCATTTTGTCCCTTTACACATTTTTTTTATCTTCCAAGATGATTTATCAAATTTGTCGTTATCAGGTTTACAAACAATCAAGTGGGTATCTCTAAAATTACCACCATAATCTCACATGGCTTCTCAACTTTCAAATCATATAATTTTTTTAGTTTTGGACAACACTAGCATATAAACTTTAATTTTCTTTACCAGTGTCTTAATAGTCCTCAGAGACATGTCTACCATTTTTTAATAACTTTTGATATACTTTACCAAATTCAAAACAAATTATATACTGTTGTTCTACACGTGATTCTATACACTTAAAAATTTTTTGCATTTTCAATTATTTTGATGCAAGTTATACCCAAATTAAAAAGCAGAAAATTACAAAAAAATACACAACTTCTAGATCTCACTCTTACCTATCATCCTACCAAAGGGTTTTGCAAAATACTAAATCTAACTATATCTTTTGTGAAGTGCATGAAAACAACTATGTTATGTTTTTCTGAAAAAATCAGGAACAATTTTTGTGCGCGGCAAGTTTGACCCTCTTAATCTTATCCATTTTTTAAAAACTTTAGTAGTTTAGTAACTAGATTCATATGACTACAATTCATATTCTTTTCACATCTTCTAATTTTGAGTGCATGACCCTTGAATTTCTCTTTGAAGTTCAGGTTTACTTGATTTCAGAAGAAAAAAAAATGTGGCCACTTATACCCCCCTTTTGTTCACCATCTTGGTGCACTTACCCATTCAGTATTTTTTGGGGTGTTTGAATTTTGTATTCTGCAGGATTTTATATTCCAATTGTTTTGTTTAGAGCTGTTTGAAGAAGGCTGCAAAGTTTTATGGCTACAATCACAACACGTAGGTCACACTTGTAAGGTTACATGAGTTTGTGACAAAGACAACTTTGTGATGAGGTGTGAAGTGTAGTTTGTATATATTGATGAAGATACCTCTCATATTGAGGAACATGGTCTACAAAATCAGTATAGTTATCCACACATAAGGGGTATGTCACATAAGATGAGATGTATCACCTTTTAATGTGGAGAATATGACAATGGTAGACATCTTATTGGAGGTGACACTTGATATTGACCCACAAGTAATTTAAAAAAAGATGTGCAATGTAGTTTAGAACTAGTTATGTGAAAATGGAAAATGAAAACTAACCAAAATATTTACGTATTTTAATTTATTTTTTAAAAATCCAGTAGTCCATCTTGCATACCATACCATACCATACCATACCTTGCTTATCTTACCATTACCTTCAAATGATAACTTGAAGTTGAACATATGGACATTGGGTCTTCGATATCCACACAATTTGTGGCAGTGTTCCCTCGTGGTTTATTAATACAAATTTTAGCAATTTGAAGCATGTGTGTATTTGTTTTGGTGGCATAACCGAATATCAATTCCGTCAACCACAATTTGAAACATATATACCATTAGAAACAATATTTTAAAAACAAATTATCATTTATGGGTTTCTTCTAAGGAATATTTAAAGAGTACAAATTTTACTACAAGATATTTCAAAAAACAAAAATTTATTTATGTATTATAATATTTTTCTTTTCAAATTCAGTACTCCATCTTGCATCCCGTAGTTATTATTCTTAATGCTTTTGTTACCATGACAACTCCTTAATTACACTCATAGTAATTAGTGAATATATGGAGTACTAATTTGTTTTTGATTAAGTGAAAAGTAGGTTTTGAAAGGACCTGAAACCTTGTACAAAAGATTACAGGTTTTTGATGGAGTACTAATTTATTTTGTAAAGGGTCAAATGCATTTTATATTTTAATCATATGTGTTTCTCTATCCTTTAGTTAGTAACATAGGTGAATATGGACTCCATAAACCATGATTGGAAACACATATACCTGTGAAAACACTAATTATAAAAATCTCACATTCCTTGGATTCTTCTAAGGAATATTCAAAAAGTACAAAATTTGATACAAAATATATCACATATAAAAATTTGTTAGAAGCTTCAAGTTTACCAAAATATTTGCTTCATCCATCTCTAAGATGGAAATCTATGCTGCATGTGTGAAAACATGTCCCTTCAACCACCATTCCCGCGTCTCCTAAAGAGGTCAGTGAAATCTAGTACCAGTGAGTTCCTCGGGAGATGGAAGACAAGGCAATGTACATGTTGATATGGAATCCCCTCCACATGATATCCTTGGTCATTCCTCATCAACAATTTGCAATTGACCTTAAACTGTACAAGACTACCAAGACACAACACTATGGCCTGTAATTGGTGGATGCGGCTTTCCTATATGTGTTGCGCATCTTGATTTTGCAGAAAATGATGCCACACATTCATATGGAAAAAAAACTTGTTCATGCGGAACACATGTGTATCCATGTGTACAAACAACTTGTAATCATGTTGTATAGCTCTCAAATGTTGAAGGATGATTTCCTCTACTAAAATGTGTGACAAATACATTATCAATGTAGCATGTACCTCAGTCTCGGAAGCCAAAAGGAGGAGCCTACACATAGACATAAATAAGATTTTTACATGTGTGTAGAGTATATCATATCATATATGTAAAAAAAATGGGTGGCATAATGAGTGTTAAAGGGGACATAAAAGTGACAGCCTCATTCGCTCCACAACAATCACGACGTCAAAACCCAATTACAAAAAATAGGCAAAATGACCTACAAAGACATATAGATTACACATAAGTTGCCATCATAAATATAAATATCCAATAGACATTTGTGCCACCTCCTACCATATCTAGTTGACAATTGTTTTATAGCGCACAAATAAGCATAAACACATAAATCAAAAATAGTATAGTCTATGGTCAAATTGAAGTAGTGGCGGTCAGTTTTGAAGTCATTTTGTATTTACAGTTCAATAAAACTTCACTCTTATGCTACAAAATCATCTTTGGTGTTTGTTGCATGGTTTATCATGGGCCCATATAAATGAATTAACTAACTCAAGTGTAATTTTACATTTACGGTTGTGACATACCTTTTATTCGAAACCAGTTTCAAGGATTTTCATGGAGAAACAAGTGGGATATTGAATTTTCTTTCATGACAGGGTATGTAACCCATGATAGTGAGGGTTATGACGAGAATTTAACATACATCCTCTTTCTAGCGTTGAGAAATATTCAAACTTGGTAGTTTAAAAGTGTAAGGAGTCTAGTTTATGATTTTGATATTGGCTGACATGGAGAATGTTTTTTGGGACTACAATAGTGATGTCATTGACTCTTAAGTTGTGCATTTTTTGTCTACCTAAGAGGGCTTTGAGAATGGTTTTTTAGAACTAGAAAAGACTGATCATTTATAATACTAAAGCATGTGATTTTATGTTGTTTATGACCTCTTTTGACCCTTGGAATGTGACTTGTTGATCAGGAGTCAAGAATCCTTGTACATGCTTTGCACAAGCAGCCTAATTAGGCATACACTATAAATTAGAAGTCCATTTTATAGTCAAGTGTTCCAAATGCGTCATATGATCAAATTAGATATATTATAGTCAAGTGTTCCAAACAAGTCCATTTTTTAGTCATGTATTCAAAATGATTCCAAGGGTGTATAAATGTTGTATTTGGTTGATCTAAGATATTTCCAAAGTGGCTTCATCCTTGTGAACTATTGAGTATTTTCTTGCTGATTATAGCCTATGAGGCAGACTGACCTTTTGAAAAGGAGGGTTTGACTTTAAAAAGAGTCACGGATGGAAGACAAGGTAACAATAATCTTGATCCATTCTGAAGTATGGAAGTGTCAAGAAGTTTTTCATTGAGTGAGAAGTTCTCTACATAGTTGTTTGCTTGGGTTAAGGGAAGGATATTAGCCCTTTATTGTGAACCATGCCTAGAAGTTGGTGATTCAAAACTGCCTTTGCAAGAATTTTCCACCATTCTCCCATCATAGATAACTAATAGGAGACATATTGTCTTGTGTTGAACTCTATTATAGTGGGATAATGCGTCATGTTTTCCACTGGCTAAGCTGTCGTGTTTGCCAAAAATTATTGCATACATGTCGCATTGTCCCTTGCTTCTCTGTGCATATCATGTCCACCTATACAATTGTCAAAAGAAAAATGCCTGTGAGGAATTCTTTCTATGTATTTTTTTGTTGGGTACAACAAAGAGATGAAAACATCAAGCCGAATCTCGTCAAAATCATTAAAAAATACCAAAATGTAAACCACTGGCCAAATGATGGAACCGACATCATTGTTGGCCATCATTATAAACCTATGTTGGATGCAATATATCCATCTATAATCACATGTGCTTCATCTACTTTAGATTTTATTGACCTCCCCCTCCTCCCAGTCTCACTATCAAAGGGTACGAAAAACTGGTTCGACTGAGGTACTTCCTTCAGCTTGTATTGATTTCTAGTCTCTCCACGTTGTCGTCACCCCCAAGAATGCTTCCTACTGGCGCTAAACTAGGGTTGCAGGAGAAAAATTCTAGTATCCATTGGGTCAGTGTGTTGGATGAAATCAAAGGTCGATGCATTGCACTCTTCAAGGTCAACCGAGAACCACCACACACAAGACACAAATGAATTTCGTTGTTCAAGTGCCAACGATATTTTATTGGACATTATCTTCAGCATTACAGTTGCTTCCTTCCATTCCACCTTTCCATCCATGTCTGGTGTACCACTACTAACATCTTGAGTAACATGTTCAAGAGTGGGTGCAATGATAGTGGTATCATGAACCCCTTCACATCTTAACACATCATTGACATCCGTAACACATGAATTGGAAACTGAAACATCCCATGCATGATGATATACTGTTAGACTAAAGTGAAGGTCTATTGATAAAAGAACATTATATTCATTCACTTAACCAGTGCAACACCTAGCACTACCCACTTACCTCCATTCCTTGTGGCATTAGACCATATATTGGTCATTGTTGCAACCTTTAGCGCGTGCTTGCATGTGTTTCCCTACACAACCCACAAACAATCACATACATATAGGCCATCTCTACTTGTCTTCAAAAGGTACCAAGTACCCGACGATTGACTTTTAACCTAGTGCCAACCAGGATGTGTCTCATCTAGTACACAATCTACATCGAGAATCTATTTTGCTCTCTCCATATTGGTTTGCATGTGTCCAACCGTTTAGTTTGTGAGAAATCTGAAATGTTGCAACCTCTTTTTTGCCTGTAGAATGGTTCCATGCGATATAAAAGTGTGAAGTACAAGTGGTCCATCCTCCTTGCATACTTCTTGCGATGATCATGCAGGTAACATGCCTTCAATATGTAATGGTATGACTCAATTACAACATTTGTGCCCTGATTAACATGCGGAATTTTTCTGAAGTTCTTCACCCACATAGTTGCAAAAAAGGTTGAGACCAAGTATGAGCCCAATTCAAAATGTGTAACATAAAAGGAATTAACAACCACCAACAAAAACGAGTATTCAAATGTGCTTCTCACCAATACGACCTTCTTCTTCACACCATGTCTTGGTGAAGTAGTCCAAAAATTATGGTTGATCACTGAACTCATCCAAGAAACCATGCAATTGATCAATAGTGGTCTCTTCGCTTCCGTCTGTGGCCATCATGTTTTTCCCTAAATGACAAAATAAATCCTTGGCTATTTCCTTTGTTACATACTTGTACACATTTTTGAGCCAAGCTCGACACACATGCCAGAGGCAAAGGATGACATGAAATTTAAATACATCCCTGAATGTAATGAACAATGATTTGTAAGATTCCCATAAAATAAAACCAAACACAATAAAAAAATGTCAAGGGATTTCATTTGAACATTTCAAACTAATGATACATTGATGCAGGAGCATCCTGGGGCAGTTGGCAATCCTGCATATTGGTGTGTTTTGATCTTAGTTGGACCAGTGTTGTTTGGTTAGAGTGGTATTGCTCGGTTACTGTTAGGTGTAATGTTGGTCGAGGAGCTCAGTCTCTGAAGGGCTCGACACATTCTGGTGCTCGGCTTCAGTGTTTCTCGACATGTGTTGGTCGAGGGGCTCGACAACTTCTGGTGCTCGATAGTGTGGCTTTCTGACTTGTGCTTTTCAGATCTGGGAGGCTGACTTGATGGATGTAGTGTGTGATCATGATGTGGATTGATCATGGGGATGTGTGTGGACCTATTTGGGTCTTGGATCTTTATCCTAGGTGCATTTAGTGGAATGGAATGGCCGACTGGGTCATTTAATGTTTGTTTGCAGGCCGACTTGTGGCCATGCTAGTATTTAAGGAGGGTGTGGGGTATAATTGTAGTAGAAAGTTGTAAGCATAGAGTAGCAAAGATTCAAGTTGGGGATCCGAACTTGGGAGTTTGTGAGCAGAGCTAGTGGCCGAGGCTTAGAAATAGAATATTGCTTGGAGGCTTGTGTGCACAAGTTCAAATCTTCCTAGAGGTTTCTATCAGATTGTTGTGACCTATTGTTGCAGATCTGGATAGATAGGATGAGGCTGAGTTGGATTTTGAGGGATCTTGCAAAATTATTATTTACTTTATAATTGGCCATAACCGGGAAGGCCTTACAACCTGACACATTGCATGTAATCAGTTGTTTTATGAATCAGATTTCATATTGCTGTTATTATTGTTGTTGTTGTTGTGTGTTTCTGTTGTGTTTCTTTGGTTATGTCAGGGTTTGGACTATCCATTCTTGGATTCTCCTTTTCCTCACTGCATCAGGTGGTATCAGATCTTGAAGTTCCTAAGTGTGTGGATAGATCGTCAAAGGTGAGGAAGTTTACACTAGGACCTTGGGGTTTGAAGTTGGTGATTTATTGCAGAGAGTTTTCGAAGATCTTGGAAGATACCTCAAAGAAGATTGGACCCTAGGGAAATTACAGATCTCTGTAATGTTATGGATTCGAGGGTTACATAGAAGGTTAAATCAGATTTCAGATCTGAGATGGAATTGATGAAGAATGACATGATCACTGAGATCATAAGAGCTATGGCTGGTGTACCTCAGAACGTGGGCACCAAGGATGGTCATGAGGAAGCTTCTGAAGACTTTGAAGCTGTTGGATCTATTAGAGAGGATAGAACTGACCGTGTGGCAAGATCTATGGATGATAGAGCTGGTCAGTTGGACAGATCTGGCACTCGACTGCAGTTGAAGCATAAGATGGATGTTTCTAATTTCTCAGGTACTTTGAATCTCGAAGACCTGATTGATTGGATTGGTGAATTGGAAGACTAATTTGAGTTAGAGGATATTGATGATCCACTCATAGTAAGATTGGCACAAACTAAGCTGAAAGGATATGTTGCTCTTTGGTGGAAGGAATTGCAGCGAGAAAGAGAAGAAGAAGGTGAACTGAAGATCACTAGATGGAGATTAATGGTGACTAAGTTAAAGGCTAAGTTCATACCTGCTAACTATGAACTTGAGTTGTTTAAGAGGTTGCAAAATCTGAAATAGAAGGATTTGTCTATGAAGGATTTTACTGAGGAGTTCTATAAGTTGAATATTTGGTCTGGGCATAGAGAATTTTCCAAGGAGAAGGTAGCTCGCTATGTCAATGGTTTGGGATTCAATATTCAAAATGAGATTGGTATGTTGAAGATTGATTCAGTTGAGGATGCTTATTAGTATGTTATGAAGGAAGAAGATAAGTTGAAGAGGAAACATCAAGGTGGGTCTAGTTGGAAGGTAAAATAGGATCACTCGGTCAAGGATAAGCCAACTGCTGAAGATGAACCAAAACCTGTTGAGCCGAGGAAGAGGACAACTAAGGTTACCTTTAAGGGTAATTTTATTGTTATGGTGAAGAAGGACATAGATCTTTTGAATGTTCCTATAAGACTAGTGACCGAAGAACCGTTGTGGTGAATAAGGTTGAAGACTTGAATGAATCTGAACAATGATTACAATTTGTACTGCATGAATTAAGAATGACGATAAATATTTCCATTAGTGAACACATAGACTTTCTCAAATTAGCACTGTAGTAGGTGGGACAAATTTCAATTATATTACCCCATACTTATTTGTTGCGAAATTCAAATCCATTGAGATGATTGACCGATGTGAGTGTCAGACCATCATTTGAAGCATCCAAGGACTTTGAATTCCCATAATAAAAACATTTGTTCGCACCAACAGGGAGTTGGTAAATGAAGAAGTTATAGATCTGTCACATGTTTTCCATAGAGCAATACTCGTCTCATCATTCACATGCTTTTGTGCTCGAACAATCCGCACCCTTCTCAACGCATTCAAGACATCCTTGCGTGTAAGGAATCCATCCCTTTTCCTCAACATGCTAGTGAACATATGATCACATAAATGCCTATCCATGATCGCATCGACGATTACATCCATCACAAACAACCTCTCTATATAAGCTTTGCACTCATTCAAAAGGTTTGGAGCCAATGTAGACCTTGGATTGTTCATTGGGTCCCCCACCCCATGAAAAATCTTTCCCTTGGCATCTACGTGATATATTTTCTTATATATAAAAAATGCCACATCTGGCATGCCATGGAACAACTTCACATTAACGTGGCACTAACAACCACATTTTTGTTTCAAACTATCGAGGTCATTTCTCACATGGAGGCTTGTCCCTATGATCCTATGTACCATACACACCAATAATTTCAATTGCATGTGTTAAATTGATAGGTGGACATGTATAAAAAAACATTTTAGAAGTGGAAACATAAAGAATGGTCCAATTGACTAACCACAAATACATCTTCGTGTTGTATTTCTTGCACGTTGTTGTGTGATTTTCATTTTTCTTCTTGCAAACAAATGTGGCTTCATAATCATCAACCAAAGATTCACTACTAAGGAATGCATCCAATATGCTGAGAAGTATTATTGTACACATGTCTACTTTATAGTCACGTTCAACACAAAATGGAGTCCACATGATTTCATTAGATGAGAAGGGGCAGAATCCTTCGCTACCGTCTTGTACTTCCAAGTCCATCAAGAGCTCCCATTTCCTTTGTCTCCCCATCCCAACAAAAAACTCAACGCACACTTGGGTTGTGTGCGAGAAACCCCTGCAAGCAAGGCAGTATAACAAAATTCAATAAAGACCAATAATTTCTCCATTGCATTAAGATGACGTTGCCAAACTAATTATGTTTAATAGAGACTCGAGTCTTATTCCATTTTTAACAACTTTGAGCAAATTCCATCAATTTTAGGCAGAGTTATAGTAGTTTTTCTGCTAACAACCTCGTGAGCAAGGGTTTTTCAGGGTTTCAATGCAAAATTGTGAATTCATGGCACTTTTCACCATTATAATTTCTTCTACATTGATTCATTAACGGTTTACAAAGTGTAGTTTCATATCCTATAGTTTGCAGGAGTGCAACTTCACGTTTGCAATCAAATTTATGACTCTGTACTTTGTTGACCCTGCATTTCTCGCCTATTTAATTGAATTGTGATGAGGGGATTGAAAAATATATAAAGAATTATTTTGTAAAGTCATGAAAATGGGAGTTTTAGTCCGTATAGGGCCTAACTCAATCTTTGTAGGGAAATTTCAAAATCCCTTCTTAAGAATTCTACTAAATGCTTTGTAAGAGTGGGCTAATTAGCCCTCATGAACAGATTACCAATCATTGTTAGGCCGATTTGTTCCTAAACAACTATGCCTTTATTTTACATGCATTTTAGAACCCCCCAAGAGGGAACTTGAATCTATATTTAGTTTGTGATTATCTTCTCCGCCTTGTATGTTGTGCCCTATTTTCTCATCTGTAAGGGCTAGTAGGAGAGAAGCTAGGTTCAGTGTTTATATAGGGGTTTGATGAAATCAGAGTTCTTGAGAGTCTTAAATATGCTTAAACATGGTGTTTCTATTTGGCCTAAGTTGTTTGGGAGGTTGGATGGGGTGTTAGGAACCTTAATGTACTTTTGTATTTTTGTGGCTTTGTACAAGCATCAACTTGTTGTGAAGAAACCTTGAACTTGTAAGGCTAACATTGGAACATTGGTTGCTGATAGAGCCAAGGGAAGAACATGTTTTGAAGCTTGCCATGGAGAGAGGAATGCTTTCTTAATATGGTTTCTTGATTGAGTTAAGGGAAATTTATGAGCCCTTTGTTGTGAAATATCCCTACATGGTATTGACTTCAACTCTACCTCTACATTGTCAATGGTGTATATTGGCTTTATGTCAATAGTATCTCTTCTATTTATTATTTTAAAATTGCTAGTCAAATAAATTTACCATTGTTCTTTGGACAAAATCCTTTGACTATGATCGGTAGTGCTCTCTCAACTATTTATCGTCATCAACTATGATACAGAGCAAGGGATACATCAACACATTCATTTTACAATTTGATCAAATAGAACATTAAGACTGAGTTGTAAAGGGAGATATTTCCCCCAACTCACCAATCCAATACGTGAAAACTCACCATGATAACAAGTGTACAACCTTTGAGGAGATTCAAGGCTTCAAAAATATTCGGTTTCACTCTGTATGGTGGTTCCCAAACAATACCCCTTTATCAGCTTTCACTTCTCTTCATAATGACCCTTAGGCTTTATAGGTTACAAGCACCAAATTTATGGCTTCAAGGCTTACCAGATTCAAACGTGTTTAAGAACACCTTAGACCCACTGAACACAACATGTAGACACCCTTAACGACCTCAAAAAACTCTGATTTCTTTAACTTTCATACTTTTGACATTGACTTCCCTGATGGTTACTCGTCCATCATTTCAATATAACAAGACATAACTCTTACTATAGAGAAGAACTCTGATACCAAACTACATTTCCAGATACCCCATTTGACAGCTCAAAGAATATGCATAATGATAAAAAAAACTCCTTCGCAACACCTGACTAAAAACATGACTGCAGTTGTTGTACCTATGCCTAATTACACCTCCTCTACAAGGCAACAACAAAAATGTCTAACTCCCAAACACCAATTTTCATTCCAAGAGTTATTGCAGATTTTAAAACAACATCGATTGATAGGTTCATCTTTGCAACTAGTCAACCTCTGCTTCTTTCAAAGAGATCTTATCACTAACCTACCATATATGGACAAAACTTACACAATCAGCCTGCCTAGGGCATCAAAATTTTATCAGGTAACCTCCACATTGGTGTAGGAGCATGTAGCCATGGAGATGTTAATGAGGTCAAACTACATTTTTACTTCTAAGTTGTAATGTTCCATTAATGCTTTATAGGGTCATAAGGACCATCTATATCAAAACAACTCAAGTTGTAAGGCTAGATGAGCCATTTTGTTCAAAATCACCTATAAGGTCCAAGGAAAGTCTAAGTTGGTCAAAGGGTCTAAATATAAAAAAGGGTTGAAAAAGTTGTAATTGGTCATATTAAGTCCATTTTGTCGTGTTCGAAATGTTTTGTCACAAATGCAAAAGTTGTAAAGTTGCAACATTGCAAACAAAGTGCAAGAAAAGTTGCAAGAATGCATTCCATCGGTTGTAGAGTTGGTTGGGCGGTTAGAGGGATTGGAAAAGGTTTATAAAGCAATGTTTGGTCAAGATCAAAGAGATAGAGCAGTTTCGAGGGGATTGGATAAGGCAAAATCATGAAACCATCAAACTATCATGTCTTTTTGGAGGTTTATAGTTGTTGCAGAGCCACATAGGCTCATCTAGTGTTGTAAATTCAATCTTTTTTTTGTTTATGAATGATAGATAAATGAATTTTCTTCCATTTGCATCCATCCTTATGTATTTTCATGTAGAGTTTTATGAGTTACGATTGTTTTTCTAAAAACTGTTTAAACCCTCTGTGAGGGTAAACATACAACTTAGAGATTCTATATCTCCTAACTCAACCGTTCAAAAAATATTATTTTTGGTGAAATGAAGGGTATATGGGTGTACTTTATTATTGCAAAGTAACAGGTGTAATTTATAGTTTTTTTAACAATACAACTAAATGTGATCAATATCTTGTCTTCATCACAAAAATGATTCCTATGAAGTAGCTTCTACATTCTTATTCATGATATCAATTGTACTTTAAGAGCTCATTATTAAACTTATTAATACATCTACGATAGTCTACTCGAGTAAGATAAAAAAACACAAAGCTGTAAATAATTTTCAGTGTCAAGGTCGACAAAGAACTAGATCACCATACTTGATTTTAGTAGTCCCCCTTCCTTGCACTCTCGCTTGCCACTATTATGATTACTGTCACGACGTGTTCTCCCAACATTGCACCCTGACTTTTTCTTTGGTTTGCCCAATGTTTTTCTTTCACCTCATCATGTTTTCCTCCGTCGCTGCTAATCCACTCTGCACAAAATCCCCCCCACTAATTAAAACTTACTTTTGTAAACAAAAAAATGGTTATAATTTTGCATTGCCATTGTGAAATCCATTTAAAAATAAAAAAAAATAATAAGATACATACAAACAAAACCCTTTAAAGTCGACAAAGAACTGGATCACAAAACCTGGTTTCAGAAGCCCGCCTTCCTTCCACTCTCTCTTGCCACTCTTGCAATTGCCATACGACGAGGTTTTCCCATCATTTCAACCTGACTTATCCTTTGGTTTGCCCACTGTTTCACTTCCACCACGTAGTGTTTTCCTCCGCTGCTGCTAATCCACTCTGCACAAAATTCCCTCCACTACTTACAACTTAGATTTGTAAACAAAAAAATGGTTCTAATATCTTAATACAAATGTGAAATACAATAAAAAAACAAATAGAAGAAGAAGATACATACCAACAAAAGAAGGAGAATCTCCCTGATAGGGTTAATGCGACGAATTTCTTCTCACACACTTTCTTCACCAGCTCTACTTTTCTTGCCTCTTGTTCTCTGCAAATGTGTTATCTTAGACAACAATAACAAATGCCACACTTTGAATGGCCTGATTTCTTCTTCTACCTCCTCTCCAAATAGTTCATAACCAGATGACTATATTAGGGTTTTTTTGTGTTATAACGTCCATAACGCGCATTTAGGGATTTTGATACATATAACACGACATGCCTTTTCTTCTAAAAGCATTCCCACAATTTCTTGTGGCCGCATGATTGACTCAAACTCTGATTTCCTCGTGACCACATGGTTAACTTCACCACTCTGTCTTGACTGTTACATTTTCTTTTCCCGCTCTCCGCACGGTTGCAGTTGACTGAACCCCTCTCTCATGGCGGTCACATCTTCTTTTTCGATAGTTAACTATTACTAATTTTTGCTTTCGCTACTGTAAAAGGTAATGCCACTTTTATAAGAGTTAACAATGTTATCTTCTGTTTCCCTCACATCTGTTCCACGCGCCAGTTGGTATCCACCGCAGACTCCGTACTGTGCATCCATGCGATATGTTTGGTATACCATGCCATGTCTTTTGTGTCTACCATGCCACTTTTTGCATCACGATAGTCGACTCCATATTGATATGCTTATCAACTTAATAAACATTATATCAATAGATAAGTTCTTGACCTAGTGAGAGAAACTTATTACCCCATCAATAAAAAGTTTAATTTATCTACTTTATTAGTTAAAGATAATTAATTGAATTTTAAAGCTCTGAATAATTTGTAGACAAAATTTCTCGACGAGAACATTCTGCATTGTTAGGCCGCCGTCTTCTTTTTGACATTATTTGATCTGTAATTTCTTTTTGTTTCCCCAAAGCATTCATTTGAAAATTTGTGTTTTCATGGTGATGCGTGATATCATTTACAGTCTCACCTTAAACTCGTTCAGGAGCTTAGAAATCTGTAGTTTAGTCCGTCGCAAGTTACATATTTTGTTCCCAGATAACTAATGCCACACTCTAATCTAGCGAATTTCAATTTAAAGAGGGAAGTGTCTGCTTTAGTTGGCGCAGGCGCATTTGATCCTGTTGTTTTCATCGTTTTCAGAAGTGATTCCGCATTGTTTTGGTAAGTCTTTAGCACGTCAGTGCATCTCACTCCTTTTCCTGATTTATTATTACCTGGTGATATTTGCACATGCAGTGGCTTAACTGGCGTAGCACATTTATTAAAATAATTATAATTGAACTGATAAGCGCCCTCATGGTGCAAAAATTATTGTCTTAATTAGTTAACATTTTCGCCCTTGATGTCGTGTTTTTGTTTCCCAATGCAAATCCCAGATTTAAACCCTAAACCCGTGTTTAGGGCTACCAATTATTGTGAAGTATCGCTTGATCTGCAACAACGCAGGAGCATAGTCTGCTATGTTACTATGCCACTGCCCTCTCTGGATATGAAGAATACAAATATTTTAATTAGGCCAGTATCATATTTTTATTGATAAGTTTTTGAATAGATAGAGTGGAATAGAATTGTCAGTAAAGGATATGACAGTTCGTTTAGAATGAGTTATTTTTGAGAATTAGATTTACATTTAGTTGAAATGTTTTCAGAATCTGTAAAAATAAGTGAACAAGCTTTAGAAAAAAATTGCGTACGAAACGTTTCAATCACAAGTCAAGGGAACCCATAAAGCATGCTAACTCTAACTATTGTTAGTGCTAGAGAATAGTAGATGCTAGCACATTGATTTTACAAACTTACACCCCAGACTTCTTGTTAAGCTTGCTCCAGTTTCATCGTGGAGAGAGTTACCTCCAGGTGTCTGTCATGAATAGGATGTCCATTTCAATTCAATTTCCAACTCAAATGTACCTCATTCCGCTTACTAACAGGATTTTGGAATGTCATGGCTTTTAAAGCATTAGAATAGCCTGGAAAGTTTGTGTTCTCATCTCAGTTGGGAAAGGATAATAACTAATATTGCTACTATATATGTCGACACAGGCCTCAAGAAGCCACTACCAGGTAGGACTAAGTTGGGAATGCTAATTTGGCATGTTTCGAAGCAATCAGTTTACAATGAGCATATTTCTTTGAAATCTTGAGTCTCTCTTGTTAAATTTTACAAACCAGAATAGCATAAAATTTAGAATGGATAACTTAAAACACAAAGAACAGATTGACACAAGTATTTATCCTGGGAAAATCCTCCACCTAAGGGTGAAAAACCCAGCCACACCAAAAGTCGATCCTTTATTGAATATTAACAGAGTCCAAAACAAAGCTCATAGATTCTTGAGACTTGACACACTAAAAATATTGACCAGTACTCTACTTACAGTAATAATCAATCTCTGCTATGAAAGAATTAAGACTTGAAGAAAGCTACAGCAGAATCAACGACTACCTACAGATAGCAACGTTAGACTGAATAAGGAACGCACAAAATTATTCAAAAACTTCTGCTAAACTCATGCACTGAACACGACACCCTACAAATAATAAAAAGTAATCTCCAGACTTCAAATGAATGACGGCAATCTCAGTAACTAGCCCCCGCGACTAACGAGAATGCCGAAACAAAACTCAATTGACGTAGAACAAGAAGATGAGACCCTTAGGCTTCTCACTGCCACGACATATGTGGCTCTTCAATCTTTAACCGTTACACACGCATGAGCCCTTTCAATTTTCTGATGCTGAAGACTCTTCGTGACTCTTTGCTTGCCAAACGCTACACAAGATAAGACTCTTGGATGCCCAATGAGAATGAGAGGAATACGCAGGAAGCTTGACTGCCACGGCAGTTACAATTAATGCAACCTTTCATGTGCAACGTGAAGACTCTTCATTAGACTTCAACGTTCAATAACCAAGAGACAAAACTCTTCAAATAGGAACCGGTTCAGAATTGTAAGCTCTTCGCAGTCTAAGTCATCCGGCCATAAAGAAGAAATAGGCATTGCATAGAACAGACATTGCATACACACAACCTGTACGCTGATGCAATCATATCGGGTACGGAAAATATCTCCTGCAGCTACAATCTTCAACATCTCTGACTATGGCAATTTATCTACACAGGAATTGCCTGACATCTGTAATAAGCATCAACTCAATCATACGACGCCTCCTGCAAAATAGCAACAAGAAACTACCCAAAGAACAATGCAGCCAATGGGCAAAGCAGATTTGATGTCGCTGCTTCTGCATAATGGCATTCAGAACAGAATGAGAATCGAACTATCTTGATTCAAAAAGGGGATATCCAAGGTAATAAACTGTTTGAAATGCTAACTCCAAAAAAACTGAGAAAACAATTACTCTCTAAAGTATTTTCACTAATGATCCCCAAAGTAAAAGGATCAAGAAGACATGATGTGTAATGTGGAGTAAATATTTCAATAGAAAATTTAACATTCATTCAATTCATCCATTGAGTTTTGGAACAACAAGCAGGTCTGCAATCTTAATTGCCTATGAGTGATACGCAAGTAAATGAAAGAATGCCACAGAAACAGAGGTGCTAAAGGATTTGTAGGTCATTCAAATCTACAATTATTTTGAGGAGGATTGATGGGAAGAAAAATAACTAAAAGCAAGGGATTATGTGCATAGCAAGGTTTCTGTTAATCATGGTGTCCAACCTTTTTGGGAAAAACAGAAATAAATAGCCAAGAGAAAGTCTTGGATTTCAAGTAAGCATTCGAGCAAGAAAAAATAAGAATATCTTATATTTGAAGTAAATTCTGAATGCAAGCAAAGATCACACAGACTAGTTTGCACAATGCAGAAAAAAGCGTAATTGAAGAGGGAGTACATACTACTTATAACATGTTGGGAGTAAAATAAAAAAAAAACAAGGGCAGTGTGAAGTAGGTATGCAATTAATCGTGGTGAATTTGTAGTTCAAATATTTCATTATGGAAATACGTGGACTCTATGTCTCTAAGAAACAATAGTTTAGGTAAGTTAATATGACTGCAAAAAGCAGATACAATTTTTCCAAAATAAACTTAAGCCACAGAACAGCACTTTGCTAAGGGATTGTTGGCCCAATAGGGCAGTACAAGCAGAATGTGTGTAATAGCAATGGGGGAATAATTGTAGCATAGAACACTAAACAAAGTACTGACTTATTTACACTCAGAGACATGAGGATTAATATTGTTGAATATTTTGTCATTGATGTCAAAGATTCTTTCATTGATGGTGAGTGGGGCAGCTGATGGCTACAGGTGTTTTTAATATTTATATTCTGACAGCTTCAGAATTTGATGCTTGGCGGTTTTATTTAAAATTGATTATTAATTTATTTATCCTGTTTTTGTTCGACAGCTTTAGAGATTGTGAGTGGGGCGGCTTATTTATGGCAACGGCTGTGTAACGTTTTTTCTGCATTAAAAGAACTGTTTTGAATTCTAAAGGAATCTTTATTTACTTCAGCCGTTCCTTCCTTGTAGATAGGTTATGGAATCGAGCATCATGACAAGAGTTGAGCTTATTTAAAAGTCATTTTTTCTTTTGTTATTTTCTATCTTCACCTTTGGTACGGGATATGATTTGGTTGTCTTTTTCAATGTACTGTAGATAAGTAGTCAAGAACTGTTCTAGTAGGATGTGTGTAATTTTTTTTGGTGATTGAAGTATTGAGTGTATTATGACCAAAGTTACAAGCCTCAGACTCGCCTCGGACTCGGCAAGGTCGGATTGGCCTCGGACTCGGCCTCGGCGGCCGGACTCGGCAAATCGAAAAACCCAAGAAATTCAAAGATTTTTAAGGATTTAAAGCATTTTTCATGCATCATTTAGTCATTTAACATCAAATACACAATAATTGAGACAAATAGAAGCTACTTTGCACACATATACAAGTTTTCAACTTTACATAGATCGCGAAAGTATAAACTATAAAGTTATAAACTGTTAAACTAAATAACACACTAGAAACTGAAATATAAATAGTTTCACTGTCAAATGTCTACAATATTCATGGAATCAAAAGTTCAAAACATATATCAAAACTAGGCTCATAG
>MU223935.1:1512823-1536216 GCA_018584345.1 Thuja plicata | reverse complement strand
CCCCCCCCCCCCCCCTCTCTCAACATTTTCCGTGTGCTTTTCAATTGGTATTAGAACGGGGTTTTGTAATGTCCCCTCTCATTTAGAATGACAATAAATAATTGAATAAAATTGCCAGCTATTATTATTCTTCCCCTATAGGCTAAGGCATCAAGTAATAAAGGGGACATGGTGATATTTAAATAAATGGGCAAAAAACTATAATACGAGTTTAATTATTCATTTGCAATCTTTTATTGGGTCACTTAAGTCATGACTTAAGAAGTCCCAGGCGTTTCCCCTTGATGGAAAATTATTCATTAAGAACTAAATATTATTATTTCCCAAAAATTGCCTAAGTTTTGTATTGGAGGAGAAATCGTGCTTTTTGGCAAAAGATTTTATATAAGGTGCAATTTGGGAAGGAGGAAGGCATTGAACCATACTTCTGTTTTATGATTTTTCTCTGCAAGGAAAAATCTTCTTTGGATTGTAGGACGCAAATCTTGAGTATCCAAGCTTGGATGCAAAACCAAGCCATTTCAATGTTTTCTACACCCAACCGCCATTCATAGAGGAAGCTGTGAGAAAATAAGTTGGGGCAGAATCAACTCCAGTGAGCAAAGTTTGGTTGTATAGCTTCAGATTTTCAATACACCTATTCAGCTATCAAGCCGCCAAGAAGAAACAACAGTGGATGATATTTTCTGAAAATCGTAGCTCATCAAGAGGACTTGGAATGCTAAAAGTCAGTATGAAAATTACAGCAAGTGTATCCGACAACAACTCGTCAAGAAATTTGATCCAAGTATGTAATAATCCTGCTATCTCATTAATAGAGCTCAAAAGTTGTAATGTCCCCATTTGAAAAGGTTTGAAAGATAAATTAATTTCTAAAGTTTAAAAATATTATATTTAATTATTTAATATTTTTATCAAATAAATGATAAATATTAAATAATTATTTAAAACTTTAGAAGAAATTAATTAAATATTAATTGTACGGGAATGTAACTAAAAGCATTGGTTATATAAGATTCTCGGGAGAAGTGCAAGATATGATTTGGAAAATCAATTTTATTGATTTGAGAAGTTTTCTCAAATTTGTTCTCGGGGATGGAAGCCTAAGAAATACTGCTTTCGGTGGTGAAAGAACTATCCTATGTGGTCCTGGAAGAATTATCTCAGATTCTTTATATGAGCTTTAATGGAGAAGGAATACTTTGTTGCAGAGGTATTTATTACATTTTCTAAATAAAATATTTAGTCTGGGAAGGACTGATTAATATTTCTCGTAAAGAAGCATTAATGATGAATTTATAATGGTTCTATTGCGGTTAATTGAAATATTTAATATTTTCAGTGAATAGAACTTCCTCTAATGGTTCCGGAAATATCTTTGATTTTATTAAACGAGACTATAGTTGAAATTTAATATTTTATTTATAAACTTTGGTCAATAATTAGTCCGCACATATATATAGTCATTAGACTTATACGCCTGGAGATTGTATTTGTCAAAGTGCCGTAAATATTTAATTTATTCAATCTGGGCTATTTTTGGCAAAGATTAAATGAATATGGTTAGTGGCCTTTATAGTGAAGTTACATTTAATTTAATATCTGCCCGTGATTGGTAAACTATGCGACTCTTTGTTAATATTAATATTTGAGGAGTCTTATTATATGTTTGGCGCATATAATAGTTTCATTGCCGTGAAAGACAAATATTTGGTGCTAAACTATAGTTTGGAATCAATAATTGAAAAACGGAGCTTTTCCATTGATCGAGCATCTGTGGTCCTTCTATATTGAATCATGGAGGCAAGATTTACTGCAGTTCGTTATTGAACTGCCTTTTCAGTGTTTATGGCAGTGGGTCGTGGTTTTCCAATATAGAGGTGCCGTGTGTACGTTGGTGTGCAAATTCCAGATAAACGACAATCTCAGAATTGACAAACATCTGAATCAAATAAGAGAGGATATGGATTGGATCGATTCTGACTTTCCAGTAGCGGCTAATATCCGACGTATGATATCCTTCAAACATCTATTCCGACATTCATTCTACTCTAGGGAGACCAGTGGGTGGTATTTGAGAACTGTGAATTCCAGGCATTCCAAAGCAAAGGGTGATATACTATGGACCTGACACAGTAGCAGATAACTTTCCAGAAGCAGTAGTCATTCTGAAGGTTTGTATTCCAGGTGCATGATTACTGTTCTGTTAAACTTTCTGGAAATACATTGAATGTTACTTTCTGTACTATTGACTGTTGTATAAATCTGAACGTTGGCAGTTAAAGGGGGCATACATGAATGTAAATTGCACTCAAATGTTCTTGAACCAGAATTATAAAGATTGAATTAATAATGCCATCCTTTAGAATAAATTTTAATTGGGATTTCATACCAGTCTGAAGCATGATTGTATGAAACCGTAATAAATACATCGCCATAGTTTTTGCAAATCTGTAATGACAAACGACTTAATTCAAGTTCAGTACAGTGGGCTTTCTTGTGTCAAGAGGCTGCATACAAAGTGTTTGTTGAAATGTTTTTGTGAGATAAGAAAATGTTATAGAATGGCATGGCTGTAGAAGTGTTTTGACAGAATGCCAATGTGTGTATGTGAAAACTGTGATGAAATTGTGGGACAGAACTGGTAGGGGATTTTACAGAAGTGTTTACTTCCATTGAAAGCTCATTTTATTTCTTTATCGTATATGTTTCGCAATTGCATGCACAATTCTATTATGTCAAGAAATAAACTTGAAGCTTTAAACAAGTCAAACGTGTAATTTCTATCAAGTCCAAAGGTTAGTTAGGATATTTCGGTGGTATTAGAGCCGCAAATCCTGCCAGCCTGTGAGGTTTTCACTTGCATGTTGGAATTAATTGTCGCATGTGGGTCAGATGGTAGTAATTGGTAGTAACAGTGCAGGTGTTTGGATTGATTCTATGAGCTTTTGGGAGATTGGTTCACACAGGTATTATACTAGGAGTAGAGCAAGACAACAGGAACAAGAACAGTCGAAAGAAGAAGCAAAAGAACAGGATCCTTTGAATATGGTAGAGCAAAGAAATGATGGTGGGAATAATCAACCTAATAAACAAGATGTTCTGGCACATTTGGCTCAACAACAGATGATGCAAACATTCATGCAGTCACAATGGCTACTTCTGACTGCGATTGGGTAATTCAAGGGTACAACCACAACCAAGGAATCAAGATGATGAAAGAAGTGAAGCCGGGCGAGAGAATCCTGCTGGAGCAGCCTCTAATGCTGCTAGGACACCAAACTCAAGGTCTGATCAACCACTAAGACCTATATTTTTGCTCTAAAGAAATGAAGTTGAAGAGGAAGTTCCTGGGGAAGAGGCAGAAGAGACCCATATCACAGATGATGTCATGGTAGCTTATGATGATTATATGACACTTCCAGACCAAGTTAGGGGTTTAATGAATCTAAATCAGTTTATGAACCAGCGGAAAGACAAGACAAGGTACAGATTGGAAAGGTAGAACAGGGGGCCTAGAAGGCCAACTAGACATGGCACTCAACCTAAGGAGCATAAGGAAGCTTTGAATAAGGTTCCTTTACCAATGTTTGATGGCAGTGGAAAGATAACAGCTAGGTCATGGGTACATAAATTAGATACATTCTTTGCACTTAAACCCATGGAGGAAGATAAGGCTATTCAATTTGCTACAATGCATCTGGAAGGAGTGGCATATGACTAGTGGCACCATAGACTGGTATCTCAAGATCATGCCATGATTCACTCTTATGAAGAATTTGTTTGTAGGCTGATTACATGTTTTGACAGGAAAGACAGAGGTTTATTACAGGGACTTGAATCAACTAAAGCAAGGGGGACACTTGGAGACATTAATTAACGAACTCTAGAAAATTTCAGTTACGGTTCCTAACATATCACAAAGCGAGTCATGATGCTCTTTGTAAGAGATTTAAGTGAAAGATTGAAAGGTTTGATCAAGGCCCATAGGCCTAATACACTAGATGATGCCATCAGGTTAGCTCTTGATCTTGAAGTCACACCCTCTTATTAGGCACAAAAGAAAAGTTTCAGCCCATGCAAATCTGATAAAAAAAGTTTTAATCAGCAAAAGAACACACCTCCCAAAGCTGATCAGGAGTCAAGGAATGAACTGAGGAGGAAGCTATGCTTCTCTTGCAAGAAACTATGGGAGCCTGGTCATCATTGCCTTGGAAAAGGCAAAGCGCATTTGATTGAGGTCATATCTGATGATGAGGATCAGGATAAGTGAGTGGCTAGTATTGATGAGGATGATGCACACGGGGATCATCCCCAACAGATAGAGTTGGAAGATACTACCGTCAAAAAGACTCCACGCATTGCCAGTTTATCTGGAGTTCCTCGTAGCCATCCTTTCCGGCTGAAAGGTGTTCTCAAGGGACAACAGATGGTTTGCTTAGTAGATAGTGGAGCCACACATAATTTTATTGATGAGGGATTGGTGATGAAACGTGGACTTCAGGCTGAAATGTTTCCAAGATTCAGTGTTATAGTTGCAGGTGGTTTTCCACTAAGTCGCACTAGAGTAATGCCACAACTGAGTATACAGATTGGAGATTACACATTGACATGTGACTTTTATGTGCTTGGGATGAGTAATGTGGATGCCATATTAGGACTTCGGTGGTTAGAGTCACTTGAGCGGTATGTTCAAGCCTTTAAATAAATGCAGTTGGAATTCATGGTTGATGGTAAGAAAATTGTGCTTAAGGCTATGACAGATGGTGGTCCTCGAGTGGTTTCAGTGAGGATGTAGGCTCTATTCAGGCATGATGATGTGGAGTGGGCAGCCCAGTGTTTTGTATCCATCAAGTCTATCCCCAACAGTGAGCCATAATATCATATTGATATCCAGACAATGCTAGATAAATATAGTGTAGTGTTTGGAGATATTCCTCCCAGTCGTCCACCTGCGTGGGTTTGAGCATGCCATTGAGCTTGAGGAGGGCTCAAAGCCAGTTATCACTACACCCTAGAGACACCCATGCCATTTCAAGGAGGAAATTGAAAAACAATCAAGGAACTACTGAAAATGGGTCACATACGTCCTAGCTCCAGTCCCTTCGCTTCTTCAGTTGTTTTGGTCAAAAAGAAGGATAATCTTTGCATATATGCATAGATTGTAGAGCCTTGAACAAGATCATAAAGAACAGGATTGATGAGCTTCTAGATGAGTTACATAGGGCTGTGTATTTTTTGAAAATTGATCTTAATTCTGTCTATCACCAGATTTGTGTCCGGGAAGAAGATAGACATAAGATTGGTTTCCGTTGTCACTATAGACACTTTGAGTACCTTGTCAATGCATTTGGACTCACAAATGCACTAGCGATGTTTCAGTCTTGCATGAATCACACCTTTCATGAGTAGTTAAAAAAATATGTTTTTGTCTTCTTTGACGATATATTGATATACAACAAGATGTGGAGTGATCATTTGCAACATTTAGATGCTTTGAGTATCATGGAGGCATAGTCTCTATTTGCGAAAGCTTCCAAATGCGAGTTCAGGATAACTGAGATTCTTTGTTTGGGACATGTGATTGGGGTTGAGGGTGTTAAGGTACACCAGGAGAAAATGCAGGCAATATTAGATTGGTCGCCTCGGAAGAACATATTAGAGTTGAGAGGCTTCTTGGGTTTGTGTTGCTTCTATAGGAGATTTGTGTGAGGCTTCTCATAGTTGGCATCATTCTTGACAGATCTTACTGAGAAGGGTGCATTTCATTGGTCTAATGAGGCATAGGCGACATTTGATAAACTTAAGGAAGTCATGAGTACATGTCCAATTTTACTTGACCTCACACAACTATTTGTTGTTAAGTGTGATGCATCGGGTCAGGGGATTGGTGCATTTTTTGATGCAAAACAGGCACCCTATTGCATTCGAGAGTAGAAAAATCAGAGATCCAGAGAGGTTGTACTCCACTTATGACAAGGAGATGCTAGCTATCATGCACGTGCTAGCCAAGTTCAAACAATATTTGGTGGGTACAAAATTTGTTGTCAGGACTGATCACAACAATCTTAAATATTTCCTAGAGCAGAAAGATCTCAATGAATGACAACAAAAATGGTTAAGTAAAATTCAAGCATATGATTTTGATGTGGAATATGTTAAAGGGAAAAAGAATGTTGCGATGCTCTTTCCAGGAAACCTACCCTCTGCTCTCATTGAGATTTCAGTTGATGGAAATCTCAATTGTCGGTCGAGTATACCAAAAACACCTTTACCTTTGATTTGATTGATGGACGTGTATAGGATGATAGGTATTCTGTAGTGGATGATGCAATTTATTATAAGAACAAAATTTATCTTGTACCAAGATCTAAATTGAAGGACAAGATTTTGAGGGTGTTGCATGATACCCCTCTAGCAAGACATTCAAGTTTCTTCAAAACATATCGTCAAGTACGTGAGAGATTCTCCTGGAAGGGTCTTAAGGATGATGTGTTGCGACATGTCAGAGAGTGTTTGGCTTGTCAGCAGAACAAGTAAGAACACACCTTTCCTACAGGCCTTCTTCAGCCATTGCCTATACTTGAATAGAAGTGAGAAGGAATATCCATGGACTTCATTACAAGACTTCCACGAGTTCAGGGGAAGGATTGCATCTTTGTAGTTATGGACAAGTTAACAAAGTATGCACATTTCTTGGCCATTATTACGGATTATTCAGCACATCAGGTTGCATATTTGTTTTTTAGAGAGGTGTTCAGGTAGCACGCGGGACAGACGATTCTTCAATATGTTTTGGCAGGATTTGATTTGATTAGCAGGTACAAAATTGACACCAAGTACTAGCTATCATCCTCAAACCGATGGCTAGACTGAGATAGTAAATAAATGGATTGAGGTTACCTTTGTAACTACGTTTTAGGCTAGTAGCGTGGTTGGATTAGATGGCTTCACTTAGGTGAGTATTGTTACAATACCACCTTTCACATGATGATCGTCATGTCTCCATTCAAGGCCTTGTACGGGGTATGGTGCTTTATCAATTTTGGATTTGGCTTTTCATGATAGAAAGGTCCCTTGTGCGAAGGAAACAATGCAACATTATCAGGATATCCTCATGACATTGAAATATAACAATTAGCATGCTTAGAATCAACAAAAATGTATGCAGACATACGTAGAGTTGAGAGATCATTTAAGGTTGGGGACTTGATTTTCTTGCGTCTACAACCATACAAGCAATCCACATTAAAGAAGAGTGGTGCAGAAAAACTAAAACCACATTTCTATGGGCCTTACAGGTATTGAGGAGAGTTGGAGAGGTTGCATATGAGCTAGAACTACTAGAAGGTAGCAAAATACATAATGTGTTTCACGTTTCATGCCTCAAGAGGGCATTGGGCCAGCACAGAGTCTCATCTTTGAAGCTGCCTCGATTTGATGAGGAAGGGGATTTGGTACTAGTTCTTGAAGGTATAGCTAATTGGAGGGAGGAGTTGATAAAGAAGGTGGTCCGAGAATATCTGATAAAATGGAAGGACTTACCCATTGAGGATGCTACTTGGGAAGGTGAACAAATTCTGTAGCATCCCAATTTGCAATTGCTAGAGGACCAACAATCCTGGGAAGAGAGGAATGTAATATCTTCTCTCGTTTAGAACGACAATAAATAATTGAATAAAAATGCCAACCTATTACTTTATTCTTCCTCTATGGGCTAAGGCATCAAGTAATAAAGGGGACATGGTGATATTTAAATAAATGGGCAAAAAGCTATAATACGAGTTTAGTTATTCGTTCGCAATTTTTTATTGGGGCCACTTAAGTCATGACTTAAGAAGTCCTAAACATTTCCCCTTGGTGGCAAATTATTATTAAGAGCTTAATATTATTATTTCCAAAAATTGCCAAGTTTTGCATTGGAGGAGAAATTGTGCTTTTTGGCAAAAGATTTTATATAATGTGCAATTTGGGAAAGAGGAAGGCATCAAATGATATTTCTGTTTTATGAATTTCTTTGTAAGGAAAAATCGTCTTTGTATTGTAGGACACAAACCTTGAGGATCCAAGCTTGGGCGCAAAACCAAGCCATTTCAATGTTTTCTACACCTAGCCGCCATTCACAGAGGAAGCTGTGAGAGAATAAGTTAGGATGGGATCAACTCCAGTGAGCAAATTTTGGTTGTATAGCTTTAGATTTTCAATACACCTATTCAACAATCAAGCCGTCAAGAAGATGATATCTTCAGAAAATTGCAGCACATCAAGAGGACTTGGAACGCGAAAAAGTCAGTCTAAAAATTACAGCGTGTCTAACAACTTTTCAAGAAATTCGATCCAAGTATGTAATAATCCTACTATCTCATTAATAGAGCTTAGAAGTGTTAACTTCCATTGAAAGTTCATTATATTTCTTTACTGTATATGTTTCACAATTGCATGCACAATTCTATTTATGTCAAGAAATAAACTTGAAGCTTTAAACAAGTCAAACCTGTAATTTCTATCAAGTCTTGTGGTTAGGGTATTTCAAGTTCCTTTGAGAAAGATGCTTAAACACTTGGAGGTTGATCTTGGTTGCATACATGGGTTCTCTTGAATGCCTAGCTACAAATAGAGCACCCTTATTTGATGGCTCCAACTATGCATTTTGGAGTGTACAAATGCGTGCTTATCTAATGTGTCTTGGTTTTGATGTTTGGAAAATTGTGACGTCTGGTTACACAATTCCTTTGACTCTAACTGATGCTGATGGGAAGAAGGCTTTTGAAAACAATGCAAAAGCCATGAATGCAATCCCGTGGTTTGTCAAAGACAAAATTTGTGAAAGTTATGCATTGCGATACAACTCATGAGATTCGGGAGAAACTTCAGAAATCATATGAAGGAGATGACAAGGTTAAGAGGGCAAAGCTTCAGACTTATAGAAGACATTTTGAAAGTCTTAGGATGTAAGAAGAGGAGAATGTTGCTGGTTATTTTCTGTGGGTAGATGAAGTTGTTTACACTATTAAGGGTTTAGGAGAAAAGGTTGACGAGTCTACTATAGTTTAGAAAATTTTAAGGTCTCTTCCTTTGCATTTTGATGCAAAGGTTTCAGCGATTGAGGAGATGAAGGAACTTGATAAGTTGATTGTTGATGAACTTCATGGCATTCTAACAACCTACGAGATGAGGACAAATTTTTATTCTTTATCCAAAAGGAGGCAACCTTCAAAGTTTTGAAGGAAGGAAAACACGAGTGTATCTAGTGAAAGTTTTGATGAAGAGTTTGATTCTGAAGAGGTACATTTCGTGAGGAAGTTGAAGCAAGGTTCAGTTTAATATAAAGGCAAGTTGCCTTTCAAGCGCTTTAACTGTGGCAAGGTAGGACATTTTGCAGCTAAATGTCCATATGCAAAAAGTGACGACAACAAGTATGAAAAGAAGCCCAAGTCCAATAAGAAGAAGGGTAAGAGAAAAGAGAAGTTTCAGAAATTCAAAAGAGTCTATTTAAAGGAAAAAAAAGTAGTTCATTCGATGTCAATGATGAAGAGTCTTTAAGTGAAGAAATATTGTTCATGGCCAAAGAAGAAGTACATGTTGAAAATCCAGAACATGAAGATCATATTGATGAAGAAGAAGGAGAAGTAGATTTTGAAGAGGAGCTAATAAGCGCTTTAAGTGAAGTCAAGAGACTTGGAAAGAAAAATCAAAACTTGAAGTTGCTGCTACAAGGAGGGAATGAGATGAAAACCAAGACACTCAAGCCCGTAGAGAAGCATAAAAACTGATAGTTGATTTGAAGGTTTAGTTTGAAGAAGCAAAGAAAATAGAAGAAGAAATTAGAAATCAGCTTAAGCTCAAGGAAGAAAATTGTGAAAGATTTGAAGCTGAAATTGTTTCACTTACAAAGTTAGATAAATCTTTGACACATCTGAGTCATGAGAAGATCAATTGGAAATTTTTTATGTCCTTGGACAAGGTCATTGGAGTTAGTCTTGAAGAAGGTCAAAGTTCTAAGTCTACAAAAGAAGAACAACAAAAGACCAACGTTGACAGCACAAAGGATTCACCATAAAAAAGTAGAAATGATGCTTTCAGAAGGCCTCCTATCTCAAGACAAGCACTTATGACTAGGTTTAACAATTCTTTCTTTTATGGTTACTGTTTCTCTTACAATTATTTTGGACAACAAGCAATCAACTGTAGAGTGTTTGCAAGAAATGATTTTAGATTTATGAGTAGGAACTCTTTTGCTCCTTTGAGGAATTACAATGTTATATGTTATAACACTGGTCACACTGCAAAAGTTTGTAGAAATGGTATGACAAATTTCTCTAAGCTGAACAAGAAGGTTGAGAAAGAGGACAAAGCAAAAGAGGTTGCCAAGGTTTGCAGGAAGAGGGAGAAATAAGTTTTAATGGAATGCTTGATTTTGCGAACAACCTTTCATGCACAAAATGAAAAAGACAAACATATATTGACAGTGGTTGTTCTAGGCATATGACTAGAGACAAGAGCAAGTTTCTCACTCTCTAAAGGACTAATGGAGGTATGGTAAGATTTGGTGATAATGCATCTGCAAAAGTCAAAAGTAAAGGTATACTTATTTTGGATGGTGGTGAGACTAAAGTTTAGAATGTTTTATATGTAGAAGGTTTAAACATAATCTATTAAGTGTGGGTCAAATGTGTGATCAAGGACACACTTTAGTTTTCAATTTAGATTGTTATGAAATCAGTAAAGATGGTAAACATATTGCTGATGCAAGTAGGGTTGCTAACAATTTGTACATTCTTGATGATATCAAAAATGAAAAGTGCAGTTTGAGTTAGGTAGATGAAGGTTGGTTGTGGCATAAGAGGATGGGACACATGAACTTTGATATTCTTGTTCAAATCAGCAGAAATGAAGTTGTTAGAGACATGCCATAGCTCACTAAACCTTCAGACATTGTTTACAGAGAATGTCAATTGGGAAAGCAAAGGAGGAAGAGTTTCAGATCAAAATTCTAGCAGAAATCCTGTTGAGTTTTACATACCGATTTATGTGGGCCTATAAGAACTAGGAGTATGCAAGGTGAAGTATTTTATGCTTTTAATTGATGATTTTTCAAGAATTACGTGGGTTGCATTTTTGAAGGAATTATCAGAAGCACTTGAAAAGTTTAAGGCTTTCAAAGCTTTATTAGAAAATGAGAAGGGTTTAAAAATTAAATGCTTATGTTTAGACAGTGGAGGAGAGTTTACATCAAATGAGTTTGTATAATGTAAATTTTTGCAAAAAACATGGTATAAAAAGACAATACTTAGCTACAAGGACACCACAACAAAATGGTGTTGTTGAAAGGAAGAACAGGTCTGTCCAAGAAATGGCTTGTAGGAAGTTGAATGAGTCTAAGGTGAATGATTCCTTTTGGAGAGAGGCTGTCCATACTGTTGTTTACATTCATAATTGGGGGCTGATTAGAGCAAAGCACAACAAAACTCCATATGAACTTTGGAAAGGTAAGACTGCTTCAGTTAAACATTTTAGAATTTTTGGTAGTCCTTATTTTTATTAAGAGGAATGAAGACTGTTAAGTTTTAGGATAGCTGCAAATGTAATAGCACTCTATGTTTTATGTTTTTTCAAATGCAGCAATCTTTCTTTCATTTATATTGAGAATGAGGCTAGGAGAGACATGTCCCATGAAGGGACATGTCTATTCGTTATTATGAGATTAATATAATGATAATTGATTATGTAACTGCATAAATATATATATACATACACACACACACACACATGTAATATCTCTGAATCATTATTATATTAATTTCTCCTAATACTATTTTATATATATATATATATATATATATATATATATATATATATATATATATATTTTCAATAGTCTCATAGGATTTATCCGACAGAAGCTACAAAACATCAACACTCCCTCTTAGCTAGGGAGGATAAAATCCATCCAAGAGAGCAACACAAAGTTAATTGTGAAAATTTTATTTTGATAACAGATTACTGTGATATCAGAGATATGGTCTGACCACGAATATCAAGTCTCATGATATTCACCATAACTCATAGATTCATAAAAAAGATCATTTCATGATATTAAGAGCATTGGCTTGCAAAATATCAACTCTCAAGATATTCACCAAGTGCTTAGAGTATGGCCTACCAACATCAAATCTCATGATGTCCACCAAGTACTCAAGAGTTCATAAAGATATCATCTCATGATATCAAGAGCATTGGCCTGCAGAATATCAACTCTCAAGATATTCACCAAGTGCCCAGAATAATGGCCTACCAACATCAAATCTCATGATGTCCACCAAGTACTCAAGAGTTCATAAAGATATCTCATGATATTGAGAGCATTGGCCTGCAGAATATCAAGTCTCATGATATTCACCAAGTGCTCATTGTAATGGCCTGCAGAATATCAAGTCTCATGATATCCACCAAGTACTCAACAAATGTTCATAGGTAATGCACATTTACCATAAGAACATTCACATCATCTATTATGATCTGTTTCAGCCATCATAAGATGTCTATCACAATAGAAGATGCCATCTAGCATGATCTGTTTCAGCCATCACAAGATGTCTATCACAATAGAAGATCATGTCTTGTTTAAGGAACTTAATCTACCATGCAAGATATCATCTATCATGATCTGTTTCAGCCATCATAAGATGTCTATCATGATAGAAGATCAGGTTATTGTAAAATTGTCACCTTCCAATAACTTTAACAAATACAAGTGATAATCATTTGGAAGTCGTCACTTCCTCATGATTTACACAGGGGCAGGCCCATTAAAACATGGAGTCACACATATGACATCCACTATGTCTCAGCGCAAAGGGTGGAAACAAGGGATTTCACCTCGAACTTCTCTCACAGAGAAGAACTCATTGAGTAGATATCAATCTGTTGATCTTTTCATCCAAGATTGCTTAAGATAACCTGTCAGACTCCCTCTGAATCTGATATCAATCTTCTTTTCCTGCAAGAGCTTCCCCGGAAAAGATCAAGGCAAATAGATCTTATAGTACGTATAGAAATATAGATGAGAGAGAGACTACAATGAGTAGATAAATATAATATTCAAGGATAATAAATACTTATCTGCGCATCAACATCCTTGACATAAGTTGCTTCAATGAAGGTCCATATACATCAAATCAGAAAACACCTCAGATTATTTGAGAGACATCTCCCTTTTGAATCATCTCCCCACTAAGTATGGTTCAAATGGGAATGTAACATTGGTTATTATTCCCCCCCACAATGTAGAATTCCCACTCTTATATCGTTTAACAATTCTCATGTCTTCTTGTGAAATGACTTGTTCGAAGAGAGGTGACACTCTATAATTAATGCTTTCTTTATAGAAAGAGACACCCTTCCTTGAATACGTTCTTCTTTGTTAATGCTTGACCACGATCATAACAAATTAATATATCTCTATAATGAAAGCCGCTTTCAGGAATTTCACATAGACCCGTACACATTCCGTCATAACTTTTGAACCCCACACTTTCTTTCCAATCGCTCTGGTGAAATTCTTCAAAATTTGTTTGTCACCAACATATCCAAAATTCAGCAAAATCTAACGGTGGATTTGTGAGATATGGTCCTTGTACTGAGACTGTATTTTCTGAGACAGCCACACATTCACCATCAACAAGCTACTCTCTTACATTTGCAGTCTGGCTCTGATACCATGTTAAGTTTTAAGATAGCTGCAAATGTAATAACACTCTATGTTGTATGTGTTTTTCAAATGCAGCAATCTCTCTTTCATTTATATTGAGAATGAGGCTAGGAGAGACATGTCCCTTTATGGGACATGTCTATTCATTATTATGAGATTAATATAATGATAATTGATTATGTAACTACATAAATATATATATACATATACACACACCCACATGTAATATCTCTGAATCATTATTATATTAATTTCTCCTAATACTATTTTAGATATATATCTATATATATTATATCTCACATAATATATATATATATATTCAATCAATAGTCTCATAGGATTTATCTGACAGTTGCTACAAAACATCAACAAAGACAATCTTGGGAAATTTGATCCCAAGGCCGATGAAGGGATTTTCTTAGGATACTTTTCTAAAAGTAAAGCTTATAGATATTTTAACGAAAGACTACACAAGATTGTTGAAAGTGCTAATGTGAAGGTTCATGAAGACAATAAGATTCATGACAAGATGCTAGATGATGTGGTAGTTGTCAAGCAGATGAAGAAGAAAGTGCTGTTCAACAAACACCTTCAGATGTACAACATGGAACAACTGATGTAAATTCTGGAAATACACCCTCGAGTGTTCAACATGGGACAACAAATGTAACTACAAAAAATACACCTTGTAATGACCAAGGTAAGAACACATTTAGGACCTTTTTGAAGACTTCATCAAAGTTTGTTCAAAGAAATCATCCCATTGAATGGGACAACAGATGTAACTACAAAAAAATACACCTTCAAATGACCAAGGTAAGAACACATTTAGGACCTTTTTGAAGCCTTCATCAAAGTTTGTTCAAAGAAATCATCCCATTGATTAGATTTTGCAAGAGGATAAATCAAGAGCCTAAAGAAGAAATGTTAACTATTATGAGATGAAGATATCTCCTTGCAGTCCAAGATTGCGCCTAAAAGTTTTGAGGAGGCAGCAGAAGATAAATATTGGGTGATAGCCATGGAAGAAGAGCTTGATCAGATTCATAAAAGTGAAACTTGGGAACTTGTCCCAAGGCCCAAAGACAAGAACGTGATTGGTACAAGGTGGGTGTGCAGAAATAAGTTGAATGAAGATGGTCAAGTGGTGAGAAACAAAGCAAGACATGTGTGTAGAGGTTATGCATAGGTTGAAGGTATTGACTTTGAAGAAATTTTTGCTCCCGTTGCACATTTAGAAGCTATTAGAATGTTCTTAGCCTTTGCTTCTTTCAAAGTTTTAAATTTTTTCAAATGGATGTCAAATCTGCTCTTCTGAATGGTAATTTGAATGAAGAAGTTTATATAGAGCAGCTAGATGGGTTTGTTATATCAGAAAATCAGAACTATGTATGCAAGTTGAAAAATGCACTCTATGGTCTTAAACAAGCTCAACGTGCTTGGTATGCTAGACTAGACAGTTATTTGCAGCAGCAGGGATTCAAAAGAGGGATAGCAGACAACAATCGGTTTAAAAGAAGAAGATAATCATATGCTGATTGTTGTAGTTTATGTTGATGATATGATTTTTGGTAGTTATTGTGAAGAGATGTGTCAAGTTTTGGCTACTAATATGGAGTTCTAAATGTCCATGCTTGGTGAGTTGTCATTCTTTCTTGGTTTGCGAATTCATCAAACAAATAGAGGCATTTTCATTTCTCAAACAAAATATATTAGAGAGATTTTGAAAAGGTTTAGAATGGAGGATTGCAATCCTGTGAGCACACCAATGGTGACAGAATGAAAGTTAAGTAAAAATTGAGTCTTCAAATGCTAATCGAACTTTGTATAGGTCAATGATTGAAATTTTATTATATGTTACAGCTACTAGACTTGACATTATGCAAGGAGTTGGTTCTTTTGCTAGATTTCAGGCTAGTCCTATGGATACTCATATTCATGCAGTTAAGAGGATCTTCAAGTATCTTAAGGGTGCTATGGATTATGGGTTATGATATCCTAAAGGTAATGATTTTACACTCAGCTTATACAGATGCAGATTGGGGTGGTTCTATTGATGATAGAAAGAGCACAAGTGGAGGTGCATTCTTTGCAAGCTTCTATTTCACTATGTACAACTGAAGCAGAGTACATTGCAATAGTGTTTTGTTGTACACAAGTTCTGTGGATGAAGCAAACGTTGAAGGACATTAAGGTAGAGTATGACTATCCCATATCTATCTTTTGTGACAACACGAGTGCTATTAATATCCCTAAGAATCCAGTTATGCACTCTAGGACTAAACATATTTCTATTAAGTATCATTTTCTGAGAGAACAAGTTAGTAATCAACAAGTTGGAATATTTTTCTACTAAATAAAAGACTGCAGATTTGATTACGAAGCCTCTGCAAAAGGCAACTTTTGAATTCTCAAGGGAGATTTTGAGAGTGATTTCACTTCATCCTTAAATTGCTGTTTTGACTCGAGGGGAATTTTCATTGTCATATTCTATCAGTCCATTTCAGTTATGCAGGTTGGCATTAGTCATTGTTGTCAAAGGGGGAGAAGTGAGTCAGGGGGAGTAGCATTATAGTCAAGGGGAGCAACATTATTTCGGAGTAGTTTTGGTTTCAATTTGGTTTTAGATGGAGTTGCCATTTGTTGAATATTTTTTCATTGATGTTGAAGATTCTTTCATTGATTGTGAGTGGAGCGGCTAGCGGCTACTATCGTTTTTATATTGTGACAACTTCAGAATTTGATGCTTGGCAGTTTTATTTGAAACCAATTCATTAGTTTATTTATCCTTTTTCTGTACGATGGCTTCAAAGATTGTGAGTGGAGCGGATGGCGACTAAATTCTTCCGTTGATTGTGAGTGGGGCAGCTTAGTTATGGCGATTACCGTGTAACATTTTTCCTGCATTAAAAGAACCATTTTGAATTATGAACGAATCTATATTTACTTCAGCCATTCCTTCCTTGTAGATAGGTTATGGAGTCGAGCATCATGATAAGAGTTGAGCTTATCTAAAAATCGTTTTTTATTTTGTTATTTGCTATCTTCACCTTTGGTACGGGATATAATTTAGTTGTCTTTTTCAACATGCTGCAAAGAAGTAGTCAAGAACTGTTTCAGTGGGATGTGTGTAATTTTTGTATGGTGATTGAAGTACTGAGTGTGTTATGAAAAGTGTTATTAAGTTTCAATGCATTTGAGTTGGTGCGAAAATGGAAGTTGGTGCTTCGAGGAGGGTTGGCGCTCTCTGTGAGTTGGTGCTCACTTATGTAATTTGGGTTGGTGCCTATTTGGTTAATGAAAGTTTTTGATCAGCCGTGATTTTTTACCTGAAAGGGTTTTCCACGTGAAATTTAGTGTTCTCCTTGTTGTTGTTTGCTCCTATTCTATCTCTCTTTTTATGTGGTTTCATGTGTTTAAAAGCTCAAAAATATTGATTCACGCCCCCTCTCAGTATTTTCTGTGCACTTCTCAAATATGACTTCTTACTGTTCATGAACTCAATATATAGGTTTTAATCAACCTACCTTTGACTTTCCACAAAAAGCTAAGATTTGGAAGGATATATCACCATTGTATAAACAAAGGTAAAGCTACTTATCTATGTTAGTTTTATGGGCGACTTTAATAGAATTTTCTCTGCAGTAGAACAAGAGGAAGCACTCTATACAATGCTAAATTGAAGAATTATTAGTAGACATGCCACATATTAATAGATATTGAAATTATTGACTGGGAGCTCCAATGAGGCAATGGAAGGAAAATCTATTGGATCAATGCCTGATGTTTGAGCTACAATCTAGGTAAGCTATGTTACACCGGTCCCAATCTATGTCTGATCATTCTTTCAATATAATAAAACCACAATAAGGTTAACTTTGGATTTGAAAATTTTGGCTGCAAGCCCCTTCTTTGGTCTTATATATAGATAATTTAATCAGACGGATCAGATAACAGGATGAAACATACAAAATTTCCCCGGAAATTAATTATCAGTGCAGCAACCTGTTGATGTGAGTTCTATGACCACTCCAACGTGCAGAATAAAATACTAAATATCCTATCCTCTCTTGAGGAAGGAAACTTCAAGTGCTAAATAATATAACAAATGTGTGATCAAATGAAGCAACCCCAAGGTTTACAATGTGTACAAGTGACTTTATGTTATATGATGTGATGTAATGTCCCCAATCAGAATTTTTAATAAATATGGGACAATTACTTCAATTCCTTAATTTACACTACCTGATTTTGCAATTAAACTATATGATGGTCAATATGAAGATAAATATGTGTAAAATGTCGCTTGCTATCTCTGGTATAACTCTTATAGCAAGCAATGCCTGATCCTTAATTATTGCTTAGAGGGAAAAAATAATTGTTTTCTAAAGCAATCCTTTGATCCTTGCAATCAATTCCACTTATTGTTTAAAGCAATTATTGCTATGTCTGATATGCTGGTATGTTTATGTGATCCAAAGATGCTGCTATTCCTGATGTGGTCAGTTGATTCTTGGCACAAGGTGCTGACTCTAATCTGACTGTGTGTATGCAACCAGTAATGCCAAAGGCAATTCCCTGTATAGAGTAGAGCCACAAGGGATATCAAAAGGATAAATTTCCAATTGATGATCCAATAAAATGGGAATGAATGTCTTCTTATACTTTTAATTTGCAAAGATCACAACTCTTCATAGGTGATGAGCCTCCTTTCCCATCATCCTTCTTCATAACCATATTGATTAGTTTACAATGACTAGTCGCTGAATAGTCTTCACTAAATTGATGCCACAAGAAGAGGGTTTATATCGTTGCTTGTGTCTATTCATAATATAAGTAATCATCTTCCAGAATACAATTGCTTCCTTCACTCTTAATTGTGCTTCTTTATTTGGTCTATTTAGTAGTAGAACTTTGTCTTTGAATGATTAGCGCTGCCTAAGACAAATCGCATGTGTTATCTCCGTTGATGTTTTTAATCTTTATGATTGCAATCGATTAATCATTGTTGGTCCTAAGATAGTCGCTACTTATTGCTGTTCTTTATACATCAAATGCATATTTGCTGTTTACTGTCATTCCTTATCAGCAGTGATTAATATTCCTTCAATTCTATTAGATAGAAATATTCATGGATGTGATTACTTCAGAGTAATCAGAGGTCAATAGATGGTGGCATCGGTCCCACAATATTTCCTTTATATCGATTGCATTCTCTAATCATATTAATTTATGAATGACTAGTAACACTAGATTCGGTTTTCTTTATTCCATGTGATAGTATCGCAAGGAGGTTTGATAATGGTTCAGCAAAGAGGAATTGTTTCCCGTAGACTTTCCCGTTGACTTCCTTTGGTAAGTGTAAGTGTTATTTAGATCTTTTATCTCTAGGTTCTGAATTATTATAGTTTATTATTATTTATTTATTTGTTTATTTTTATTTTATTTATTTATTTATTTTATATTTTAATATTATTATTTATTTATATTATACTTTATTTATTTATAGATTTTATTATTTTTTATTTAATAAAATTATATTATTTAATTATTATTTGTATTTAAAGCCTATTTCAAATCAGGGACATCACATGTGATATGCTTGTTCTCACAAAGGGACTTACACTATTCTTTCATGTATCTATCAACTTCCTTCAAATGACGAATGTTTTTGTGACATAGGCTCTTTAACTAATCCTAACAATGGTTTTGAAATAAAATGCAAAAAGAGATTGAGTTTAGAGATCTAAACTACTTCTACCAATGCAAGAGACTATTGATGACTTAGTGAAACCACACCAAACTTTGCTTCACTTAGTGGAACAACAATGCAAAGTTGAAGCAATCTCCCAAGGACGCGCTAATGATTTTCAAATCACTTATACACATTGACACCATAAGACATGCAAATCAACGAGCATGAAGTAATTGAAGTTAAACTTTGAGATGAGTTTAAACTAACCATGCACTGCAACTGGCAATCAACAAATTACAAATGGTTTGAACATAAGAGGTTTCACCATCAATCAACAATGTCTTCCATTCAACTATTCAACATAAACAAGTTCTAACTAATTGACAAGTAGGAAACCATGCTAACACCCAAAATAACACATGTAGTCACCAAGCTTCAATGAGTTTGTAGTTATTTTGGCAGCATCTCAACAACAATTTCATAATAAGTCTCTTATCTTTCTACAAATGAAATGAGCAAGCCTTTATATAGGGCTTTCAATTAAAATCAAGGGCTCATATTGTTGCAAGATCAATGACTGAGATAATTCAAAGTAACCCTAATGAGGGTTTGCTATAACTACCACCTACAAACATTAAATGCTATCCAATGAGAAATGAAATATCCTCCATGGGCAAATAGGAAAATTCCATGCCACGTAGGATCATAACAAACTCTCTTCTAGAAGCATGTTTCCCTTATCCTTTACTTTGATGGCAAGTTCTATGCATCTAGACATTGCGATGATGTGGAATCATTTGGTTGATTGAAGACGAGTGGATGCCACATCATGCTGCTTATCTTGAAATCTTTCTTCCTTTTCACAATGAAATCCTTTGCATTTTGAATAATATCCTTGATACTCAACATATCCAATCTTGATCAACTCCTATAAAACTAACTTAGATTCCCTTACTTGATCTTCATGGTGGTTTTCTCCTTTGAACTATTGTCTCCTTGACTTCCTTGGTACTTGAAATTGTCTTCCTCATGTTTTTTCATCTTAAACATCCTTATCTTTGATCTCCCTTATGTGGTTGTCGACTTGGATTGTTGCACTTGCATTTCTATTTCCATTTTTGATCTTAACCTTGATCTTCTTCTTTTGTTTGACCAGTCACTTGAAATCGCCTTTGTCTTGAAATTCCTTGTTGAATCCCTCATGTTGATCTTTGATGTTGTAATTATCTTCATGTTGATTCTTGGATTTCCAAGGATCATGTAGCATTCCTCGCTTGTGAAGAAACTCAGCTCCTCATTTTCATGATTTTGAATTCCTCCTTCGAGCTTGTCCTTGAGCTAGTCTTCTCAACTTGATGCTTTCCCTCTTTCTTGCATGACTTGTGAAAATTCCCTTTCCATCTCCATTTGATGATCACCATTCCTTACAAAGAAAGAGGAAGTTACTAGTGTTAAAAGAAATGACAATGAGAAATAATCATTAAAACATGCATTCTCAAGAATTTAAAGGATTCACATCAAAACATTGCAAATAATTTATAAATTTTGACTTCCAAGAACCTGAAATTGCTCACACGCTTACTATTATTTCATGCATTCATTTTCTTGCAATGATCAGACTTTGGAAATTTCTAAGTTTATTTTCTGGTTTTCACACCTACAGATCTTATTGCCATTTTAAATTTCAGATGCTCAATTTACGCTTAAATTTGTCCTTGATTATTTGGGAACTTCAAATTTAAATTGCCTCACAAGTTCGCACTTTTAGGTCCGCTCCTTAATTCATCTTCTTGATGATTAGATCTGAGTGCTTAATCCTTTCTGGAAGTTCGCATTAAATTCTAATGGAATTCGCTTGTAATCTACCTTAACTTCGCCCTAGTGGGGATAAATTTGTTCAAGCCTTGCCTCAATTTTGCACCCTGTATTGCAGATCCACACCTTCTACTGGGGAAATTGAACTCCTCTGCCATTTGATTCACTTCTATCCTTGAACAATTTCACGCTTCACTGTTTGAACTTTCCACCCTCAAGTTTAGATTTTGCTTTTGTCTTCTTTGATATGCTTTTGCTTGCACTTATCTAGATCTAATTTGCATTTAAATTGTGTTTGAAGGGGGTATTGTGGTGCCTTTAGTTATATCCTTCACTTTGGTATAGAGGGCCGACCTTGTATATTAATTTGACTTGATAGTGCTTCTTTTCAAGTCACGAAGGCCTCAATATTAGCCGACCAAATTTAGCATTTCACACTTTTCTTCCAAAATTTGAATTTAGCACCTTTATGGAGCCGACCCTCCTATCATTTTTCTTTTTGCATTTGTTTGAAATCAATCTAAACATGGGCACAAATACCTTGCTTGTCAGGTTTTTTCTTCCAAAGGTTGAGGACAAATTCCATATGTTTGAGGATTTCCCATTATTGTTGAGCGCATTTTCCATATGTTTAAGGAAAATTCACCATTGTTGGGTGTTGGCTAACGGATTGGTCTTCCCAAAGATTTCTAAATTGAAATTCTATAATCCAGAGAAGAATCAATCAATTAATCAACAATTGGGTAAATCAACGAATGATTTCCCTCTGAGTTTTAGTTTGAAGGTACAGCTCCCTCCTTTGCATAAATTTTTGGATTTTTTTTGAATAAAAGATTTAGGTACATTTTTTACTAGAAAGTAGTAAAGGGACTAATAATTGTTCATCACCATGAGACAATTGTGATAAGAAAGAAATTTACAGAATGGTAATTCAAAGATTAACTTAACAACAATACAAACTATTTTTTAATACAATTTTTACTCAAAGATAAAATACTATATCTAGATACAACTTAGAACCCTTATTCTAAGCCAGTCATTGAGGATAGTAAAACACCACATGAATCATTCACACATCAAAGAGTATAAAGTTCAACATTTGAAATCAAAGTTTCAAACTCGATGAGTATTAAACAAGATACGCAAAGATATCCATAGAACTTAGAAATTGGTACCAACAAAACATTTTAATTGATCTGCAAAATCTGATCGATTCTCACTCATGTTTCAAAGAACAATGAGGATCCAAAATTGCCGAGCCTTTCTAATGTTTGAGATTCACACTTTAAAACATTTTCAATTATAACTATCCTCCAGTTACTCAAAAACCACTTCTTTCCAAGAACCGTTACTAAAGATGCAATGAGTGCTAAGTGTTCCATTCATTCTCATGAGAGGGGTTCTTGTGAACCACTACTCATGAAACATGGGTCAATGAGTTTGACTAAAAAACTACATAGTTGAATCCTAATAGCGATATCACAATTTGACTTGTAGTGGAAAATATCACCTACTTTTTAATTGATGAGCTTAAGGGGTTTTACAATGAATGGTTCATAAGACACACCACTTGCTGAAGGTTTTGCAATTGGGGTTGCAAGCAAAATGGGCTTAACCTTGGAGGAAACTCCGTGGTTAAGCGTGCTTGAATTGGAGTAGTACTGGGATGGGTGACCTCTCAGGAATTTCGGTGCTTCACCTCTATGTGCATCACCTAGATGCAATGAGTGCTGAGTGTTCCATTCATTCTCATGAGAGATGGGTTCTTGTGAACCACTACCATGAAACATGGGTCAATGAGTTTGACTCAAAAACTACACAATTGAATCTTGATAGCAATATCACAATTTGACTTGCTCTGGAAAACATCTCCTACTCATCAATTGATGAGATTAAGGGGATTTATAATGAATGGTTCATAAGGCACAACACTTGTTGAAGGTTTTGCAAATGGGGTTGCAAGCAAAGTGGCCTTAACCTTGTAGGAAACTCCGTGGTTAAGTGCGCTTGAGTTGTAGTACTGGATGGGTGACCTCCCGAGAAGTCTGTTGTGTGGTTTTCACACCATCGCCCCATTGTAAATGGGGACCCCCTCTTTTGCAAGCAGTAGGGGTAGTAGTCTTAGGTAGTCTTTGTGGGCGACAGTTTTCAAGCCCCTTGGTCCGGCAAGTG
>MU223935.1:1461110-1509157 GCA_018584345.1 Thuja plicata | reverse complement strand
AACCTTGGAGTATTTTCTCATGTTCTGCATGAGTAATTACTTTTCAAGAGAGGGTTGAGTGTTTGATATCCGGTATCAAGTGTTTAATCCTATATGTTATGTAGTGGTACAAAACTCACATCAACAAAGTCTCGGTGCTTCGCCTCTATGCAATGAGTGCTGAGTGTTACATCCATTCTCATGAGAGATGGGTTCTTGCGAACCGCTACTCATGAAACATGGGTCAACGAGTTTGACTCAAAAACTACACAATTGAATTTTGATAGCAATATCACAACATAAATACTGATAACATCTATACTCAGATTGCAGTTTTAGTTTTGCAGTACGAAGAAAACAGAGATTTTAGATCTTATTACTCCCAAACGCTGTTTACAATGTTTGCACAGTTTTTGGATACACGATAGGATTCAGGAATTAATTTATATGTGATCACAATTTCTGGAAACTTGACTTACAAATGAGAATAATTACGTTGTGCTTGCGTGAATAAGTGCTTGAGTAAATCACTAGGTGTCCGCAGTACTTAAAGGTTGATGGATTTGGTGTTGGTTGCTTGGAAGTGCATAAAATCCCATAACACTGTGTGCAAGTGGCTTTGCTGCTGTCAAAGACACACAACAAAGGTCATATTGCCAATCTTGGAGTCCAATGTTGAATTTGGATGAGTGGGGGGTCGGGGTGGAGGTGGGGGGTGGGGTGAGGTGGGGGGTGGGGCAATCAGGTCTTCTAATAGCAAAAAGTGTCGCTCATGTTCAATGCGGAAAATAGGTTGAATTAATTCCCTACTAATAGCTGGTGTGGAAATAGCTCACATGGGCAAGGTAGGGGTAAGGTCTTACCTGACCTTTGCCTATAGAGGTTTTTGTCTTGAGGCAATTAAGTTGCAATCAACAATATTAGGAATAATAACAACATTTCCGTGAAAGTCAGCAAACTCCCATTAAATACCTGTTTGAGTGAAATTTTGGAAAACATGTCAACCAGTAACTTGACAAATGGGTCAGCCAAATAAGGATAATTTTTTCAATTATTTAGTTTATTTAGTTTTATTTTTTTTATACTTTTAATTTTATTAATAATAATATTAATGGAGTGTTTTAAAACACTATTATTAATTAAATTAAATTAGGGCGCTTAAATGGAGGGGACATGACAATCCTCCATGTCGAATATTGCTTTCCTTTGAGCAAATTTAAACTTGGATGATCAAAGATCTCAGCTACTTCCTATGTGGCACCCTTAAGAGGCAACTTCTTTTTTTGTGCAAAATACTCAGGGATGACCTCAATTCTAAGTCTCTTCTCCTTCATATCTACAATTGCTTTGGACACAAAAATCAATTACCCTTTGTCATCAAGTGGAGGCAACTCCAAACTAGGAGCAATATGGTGCCCCAACACCTTCTTGAGTTGAGACACATTAAAAGAGTTATAACTTATGGATCCTGGTGTTTCCTGGTAATTCCAGCGCATACCCTTCTTGTGATATTGTAAGGCCCATAAAATCTCGGTTTAAATCTTAATATCTTAATATCTATTTAGTGAGTCTAGCAACAACCACATAGATACCATCCTTACCTTGCATCTTTGGAGCCTTGTGATGAAATCCACGGAGATACTCTCATTCATGATTTGGAATGGGTAGGGGTTGCAGCAAACTAGCTGGAAATACATGCTTCATTTTGGTTTGTTGACAAATCAAATATTCCCTAATATGCTCCAACACATCACTTTTGTGCCCTTTTTATTATAAACACTCGCTTATAAGTCTTATAGTACCCTGTATGATCAGCAAGTGGCGTGTCATGACACGCCCTCAAAATTCTCTTCTTCACCTTCTTTTTTGGTGCATGATACACCCTATCCTTGTAAAGAATGTGCTCACAATCACTTGGCAACTATCATCTTGTAACTTCCCTTTTAAAATGTCAATAGCAAATGTGTTCTTGGCATAGTTCGTAATTATAAAACCCTTCCAACCAATCGATATATCAGTTATAGAGTGAAAATAAGCCTTCCTAGAGAGTGCATCAACCACTACTTATTCTTTCTCTTAACACACTTAATGTCAAAATTATAGGCTTGCAACTTAGCCATTTTTGCTGTCTATCATTCAAATCCTTCTGATTGAGGAAGAATTTGAGGCTGTTATGATCCGTTTTCACCACAGACTTTCTACAAACAAAGTTTTGCTTGAATTTGGTTAATGCATGCATGATGTGTAACATCTCCTTGTCATAAATAGAGAAGTTCTTTTTCGTCTCCCTGAGATTTCTACTCTCAAATGCAATGGGGTGTCTATCCTGCATCAAGATTGCTCCAATCCCCTCTCCTGAAGCATCATATTCTAAAACAAAAGGAAGTGAGAAATCTTGAATAGCCAAAACTCAACATGAACTCATTATCCCCTTGAGCTTGACAAATTGTCTTTGTGCTAAAGGGCTCCAAGAGAATGCTCCTTTTATTGTCTAATTTCTTAATGGGGTTGCAAGTTATGAAAACCTCTTCACAAACCTCCTGTAGTAGCTGCAAAGACCCACATATCCTCTCAAATGTGACAAATTCCTCTAGGCCAAATTTGTATCTCTTTGATCCTTTCCTCAGCCACACTAACCCCTAGGAGACTAATTTTAAATCTCAAATTTATTATTTTAGTCAAACCAAATTCACATTTTGATGCCTTAGCGTAACATTAATGCTGCTCAAGTATGTCCAAGCACCTCATCTCTGTGCCTCAAGTGATCCTCCTATGTTTATTGAAAGTTAAGATGTCATCAAAGAAAATTTTCTCAATTGCAAAATAAATACCCTATTCATGCATGACTGAAAGGTGGTAGGTGCATTGGTCAACTCAAATGGCATGACCAAGAACTCGTAGTGCCCATAGTGACATTTGAAGGCTGCTATGTGCACATCCTCATCTCTAACCCTTATCAGATGATACCTTGATTGTGAGTCATTTTTGGAGTACACTACACCATGAAGCTCATCTATCAACTTATTGATCCTAGGCATTAGGGTAGCATTTGTTGAGAGCTCTATAATCGAGGCACATCCTCATAGTTCTATCTTTTTTCTTAACCAACATCATAGATGAAGCAAATTGGTTGGAACTAGTCGTATGTTACCGATGTCCAATAACTCCTTAATTACCTTCTCAATCTCCTTGTATCTCCAGTGTCGATAAGGGGTAGTGATGACGGGTTTTGATCCTTCCTCAAGCTCAATCAAATGTTGATCATCCTTGGACAGACTTGTATTTGTAATCACACACTTCGCTGCCCTTGGTCTCTATTTGAAACTCTTTCCATCCTCTTGGTTAAAACCATCATAGGATCCCCGTTAGAACAACCACAAAGAACTAGCCCCTTTCCATTAGATTTGAACTTCAATTCTAAGGTCTAATAGTTTTGTGTGTACTTGCCAACTAAGTGCAACCATTGCACTCCCAATGCCAAGGTAATCTCGCCGATGCCAATTACATAGAAGTCATCTCACATTTTGTGTCCTAGAATCAACTCTAACTATCGAATTCTTCAATTGCATGGTATATTAATACATGTTCGATCTTATCCACCAACTCTTCATTAACGAAGTTGTGGGTGACACCACATCGATCAAAACTGTAACCTTTTGTCCTTGTAAGACTCCTTTAACACGAAAAGAGTGATATTTAGGTGCTCTTGAAAGGGATTCAAGTGTTGCTCAAATGTTCTCCTCCTTAGTCCTCATGCCCAACCTCATCCATAATAACGTTAAGCTCATGTACTTCTACCTTTGAATGCTCATTAGAGACCACCTCTATTTAATGTAGTTGTCCTTTTCCCAAACATCTGTGACTCGACTGCCATGGCTCTCTACATGTGAAACACAATTTTTTCTTTCGTAGTCCATTCTTGGATACTTCAATTGGTTTGGTCTTGGGGGTAATGCATATGGTTGAGGGAAACTCCAGTGAGGATGCTTCTTATGTTCAATTGATGTGCACGTGTGGAGTAAAATTTGATTCTTGGCCACTGAATCCTCTGAATTTAGGGTCTCTTGATGGTTTCTTGCGAGGAATTCAGATCAAATGACTGTGCAAACCCCTTGAGCGGTTTGAATAGGTCTTCCACAAAAAGAACTATGAGTTTTTTTTGACATATTTGGGACCATCACTGATAGAATTTGAAATTTTGCCACACAGTGTTCACCTATGCCCTCTTGCCTCTATTGTGGTATTCTTCTACAGTGAATCTCTTGATCCTTCCTATCAAATCTCTTCGTCAACCTTTTGCTGAACTTAGAAAGGTAATTGTGTCATGTCCTTGGGTCACCATGCCATTGTATCACCACTAATGGGCTGCAGCTTCTAGATGCAAGGTGGCGAAGTTGATGACTTCTTCAAACATGGGGCTCAAAGAGCATTATGTGTCTAATTTTTGCAACCATGCTCTTGCTGAACAACTGCCCTATCCATCAAATCCAAGCATTGTAATCTTTCCCAACCATTGTTGTATTTCCCTTTGGGGCTACTCATACCTTCTCCATGCCCATTCCTTGTCGTCATCTCATAGTATTCCACAAATGACATGTCACAGTAGATGGTAGAATTCAAGGCATTATATTCAACATGATGTCGTGCCATTTCATCTTTCTGTGTAGGCTGCACGTCTTCCACAGGTTTTGTCTTTTCTCTTCCAAGAAATGCTTTTTCACTTTAACTACCTCAGATGCCACGGGGGATGCTTGGTCGTCCCCGAGACGGTTGAGGGATGTCTTAGATGTCCTTGGCCATCTCAAGGATGGATGAATGTCCCCAAATGTTTCCAAGATGTTTCTTAGGCTGGATACATGTGGGGATGTGTTTAAAAAAATAGAAATTGAGGGGAATGGCAGGGGAACATCCTTGAAACGCAATGGGGGATGGGTACATGGGCTGCAGGGTTGGGGATGCATCCACCTAACTTACATTGACTATTTAGATATTGCAATTCTTGATGGTCAATATACAACACAAATTCTTTTGATAGTAAATAATGTCTCCATTTATTTAGCGTCTACACAATTGCATATAATTCCCTTTTATAAACAAATTATTTTCTTTTTGCAGGAGTTAGTTTCTTACTAAAGTAAGCATTAGGTCATTTTTTAATTCTAAACAATTCTAATTGTAGTTGCACTTGTAGTCCAATCAACTTGAAATAACTTGTCAAAGTTTGTTAACTAACTTATGTTGTCTAGTCACTTTCTTCTTCAATAATTCAAAACTTTTATTAATTGCAATAGCTCACTTGAATTTATCTTTCATCACAGTTCTAGTAATTGGTGCACATATTCTAGTGATTTCTTTGATAAACTTTCTATATCTATAAAAAATTGCTAAACCATGAAAAGTTATAACTTATAAAACATTCACTAGTGTAGGCAAGTCAACAATTGCGTCAAAGTTTTTAGAATAATTTTCAATCTAATACCGACTCCGCTTTTATGAATTAATTTTCTTCACTTTATCAACAAATTTTCTTCACTTAATCTTTGCAAAATTAACTTGATATGCATAAAATGTTCCTATTTACTATTATTGAAAATGGAAATGTCATCTAGATATATGACAAGATATGATTTTAAATTAAATTTATTAGCCTCATAAGAATACGAGGTACATTAGTCACAATCCAAATGGCATAACCAATCACTCATTCAAACCTTCTTCAATCTTCAATGTGGTCTTTCACTTATCTCTTGATTTTGATGATATCGACTCTTCAAATTTATTTTGTTGAAGTATTTTGCACTACTCAATTTATAAGGTCATCCATTGTTGGCAATGGAAATTTATAGTTGATAGTGTTAATGTTTGTAGCTTCAGTCACATGATCATTAGAATACATATAATATATGTTGATTAAGAATAATATAATATATATGTATTATTATTATTAATCATATGAAATTAATATTTAATATTAAATTATTAAATTATTCTTAATTAATAATTGATTGATGAAACATTATAAGATCGATTAAATTATAATTAATGGGAAGAGGCATGTCCTTTCTTATAAATAATAATGAATAGACATGTCCCATGAAGGGACATGTCTCATGAAGGGACATGTCTATCCTATCCTCATTCCCAATATAAATGAAAGAGATTGTTGCATTTGGAAAACACATACAACATAGAGTGCTATTACATTTGCAGTTATCCTAAAACTTAACATGGTATCAGAGCCAGACTGCAAATGTAAGAGAGTAGTTTGTTGATGGTGAATGTGTGATTGTCTCAGAATATACAGTCTCAGTAAAAGGACCATATCTCACACATCCACCATTGGATTTTGGTAAATTTTGGATATGTTGGTGAAAAACTAATTTCAAAAAATCTCACCGAAGTGATTGGAAAGAAAGTGTGGGGTGCAAAAGTTTTGACGGAATGTGTACAGGTCTATATGAAATTCCTGAAAGTGACTTTCATTAAAGAGATATGTTAGTTTGTTATGATCGTGGTCAAGCATTAACAAAGAAGCATGAATTCAAGGGTGTCTCTTTCTAGAAAGAAAGCATCAATTATAGAGTGTCACCTCTCTTGGAGAAATCAAGTCATTTCATAAGAAGACATGAGAATTGTTCAATGATATAAGAGTGAAAATTGTACATTGTGGGGGGAGAATAATAACCAATTTTACATTTCCAGTTGAACCATTCTTAGCGGGGAGATAATTCAAAGGGGAGATGTCTCTCAAATAATCTAAGGTGTTTTATGATTTGATGTATATGGACCTTCACTGAAGCAACTTGTGTCAAGGATGTTGATGTGCATATAAGTATTTATTATCCTTGAATATTACATTTATCTACTCATTATAGTATATCTCTTATTTGTATTTCTATACGTACTATAAAAGCTATTTGCCTTGATCTTTTTTGAGGATGCTCTTGCAGGAAAAGGACAATTGATGTCAGATTCAAATGGAGTCTGATGCTCCATCAAAAACATCATTGATAAGGAGATCAGATGATGTTTTCAGAGGGAGTTTGACTCTTCAGAGGTAACTTTGGACGAGGAGCTAAAAGATTGATATCTGACTCAGAGGGAGTCTGACAATTCATCTTAAGCAATCTAGGATGATCAACTAATTGATATCTGCTCAAGGAGTTCTTCTCTATGAGAGAAGTTCAAGGTGAAATCCCTTGTTTTCACCCTCTGCGCTGAGGCATAATGGATATCATGTGTGTGACTCCATATTTTTTAATGGGCCTGCCCCCTGTGTAAATCATGAGGAAGTGACGACTTCCAAATGATTATCACTTGTATTTGTTAAAGTTATTGAAAGGTGACGATCTTACAATAACTTGATCTTCTATTGTGATAGACATCTTGTGATGGCTGAAACAGATCATGATAGATGGCAACTTCTATTGTGAGACATCTTGTGATGGCTGAAACAGATCATGATAGATGGCAACTTCTATTGTGATAGACATCTTTTGATGGCTGAAACAGATCATGATAGATGGCATCTTCTATTGTGATAGACATCTTGTGATGGTTGAAACAGATCATAATAGATAATGTGAATGTTCTTATGGTAAGTGCACATTACCTATGGACATCTTTTGAGTACTTGGTGGACATCATGTGATTTGATGTTGGTAGGCCATTACTCTGAGCACTTGGTGAATATCACGCGACTTGATATTCTGCAGGCCAATGCTCCCGATATCATTAGATGATATCTTTGTAAACTTTTGAGTACTTGGTGGACATCATGTGACTTGATGTTGGTAGGCCATTACTTTGAGCACTTGGTGAATATCATGTGACTTGATATTCTGCAGGCCAATGCTCTTGATATCATGAGATGATATCTTTGTAAACTTTTGATTACTTGGTGGAGATCATGTGACTTGATGTTGGTAGGCAATTACTCTGAGTAATTGGAGAATATCATGCGACTTGATATTCTGTGAGAAATACTCCCAATATCATGAGATGATATTCATAAATCTATGAGTTATGGTGAATATCACGAGACTTGATATTCCTAGTCAGTCCATATCTCTGACATCACAGTGATGTGATATCAAAAAAATCTCACAATTAACGTTGTGCTGCTCTTGTATTTTGATGAATTTTATCTTCCCTAACTAAGAGGGAGTGTTGATGTTTTGTGTAGCTATGATAAGGGTCATAAGTGTTGACACGGGAGACCACTACACATTTTGTTTGATCACACTCCCTAGCTAAGAGGGAGTGTTAATGTTTGTAGCTTCAGTCGTATGATCATTAGAATACATATAATATATGTTGATTAAGAACAATGTAATATATATGTATTATTATTATTATTTTTTTGGTCGGTTATATGTATTATTATTATTAATCATATGAAATTTAATATTTAATATTAAATTATTATATTATTCTTAATTAATAATTGATTGTTGAAACATTATAAGATCGATTAAATTATAATTAATGGGAAGAGGCATGTCCTTTCTTATAAATAATAATGAATAGACACGTCCCATGAAGGGACATGTCTATCCTATCCTCATTCCCAATATAAATGAAAGAGAGATTGTTGCATTTGGAAAACACATACAACATAGAGTGCTATTACATTTGCAGCTATCCTAAAACTTAACAGATAGGAATCTTATTAATTGCTTTGGAGTCTAGAGACACTCCATTCTTCTTTCTTTGGGGCTAATATAGGTGGTATTGTATATAGACTCAAACTCTCTCTAATTAATCCCCTTTTCAACAATTCTTCAAATTGCTTGTACAACTTTTCACGTTCAATTAGTGTCAATGTATGAGTTGTCTTATTAAGTAAATTTGCTTGTGGAATCAAATCCATTCGATGACTTATATTTTATATTGATGGTAACCCTTCTAGCAAGTTATAAAAAATAATGTTACTCCATTATGCCAATAACTATAGGATCTTTAGACTCGATATCTCCATATGCTATATCTCATTTGCATTTTTGGTGCTTTCTATGCTCATACACAATTAAAAAAAAAAAACAATTTTTTTTCTTCTTGTTGAGAACTTGAAAGAATTGCTTACTATAAGATTTGGCTATGAGATAGCCACCCAAGATCTAGACGCCTAATGGAAAGAACAATTACAAGAGAGAATCAATATGACAAGAATAAATTGTATTCTCACCAAGAATGAAATAGAATAGTTTGAATGAATATTACAAAGGAGACCCCTTGGTTAAGTAGGGCAAGGCGAGGCATAGGAATGCATAAGATTATGAAAATTGTCTTAATCTTATGACATGATACATAAAGTGAAACTTATTACCCACCTCATGTGGTAAAGTGATTTTGTGACACGTCTACTAAAGGTGTATCATCTGCCGAAGGTGAAAAAGTGAAAGTGTCACATGTACACCACAAGTGGATCACCTTACAAGGTGGAAAGGTAATGTAAGAACCCCAACCGGTTCTAACTCTGACAACACTGGACTGTGGTTTAATTTTGGATGTTTGACATTTGGTCAAACACTTTGCAGGCAAGCTCTGATACCACTGTAAGGAGACCAACTTTCTCTAACTAAAATTCAACTGCAAATGAATTCTTTTGTCGCTGGATTTTGTTTTGTTTTCAACAATATGAAGATTTTGCATATGCATTTGAAAGAAGCTATTGCCTTTATGCTCATTCACATTCTAATTACTGGAGCTGAACAATTCAAACTTCAAATTGAAATCACAAAACAATTATAAGCAATATCTAAAAGTAATTCAATATATATGAGATGCAATTCCATGCAAAAGAAACCTGGTATTAGCATGAATCTGAAATGCATCTCCAATGGCTAACGCTGCATGCATATGAACTATTGTGAATTGACGTGGTAGCTAGGAATCAAAATGAGGTCCTCCCTAGGCAAATTTGGACCAATCCAACCCACGCGGCTTCTATGATGGGAATTGCAGCCCGTGCTTAAATAGCCGTCCAATATGGAAGGCTGCGACAACTATGATAATGATTGCAGCTTTCAAGAAACAAATCTCAGGCCTCCTCTATTGTTTATTGCAGCCAAGACATATTAAACGCAACCTCTATGATGAATCAAAACCCACACACTCCCTTCCACTGTTGAATGCAAACTCGGCTACTGATTATAGCCACTAAGAAATTGCACAATTCACTAGTTTGATTACTGACTCAAAGTGCTCAAAGACCACACAAGAACTCACAATTCTTGCAGATCGGTTTTTCTTGAAACCCTTGCCAAAGTCTTCTTTTTCAACAACAAGAAATTCACAAGTCTAGAGATGGTTTGATTTCCTTCATGAAACAATATATAATCCCTCCAACCCTATCGAACCAAAGGCTTCAATCAAATACTTTGTATAACTTAAATGTACTTTGGCAATGCAAACCCACCATATTTCAAATATTTGAAATAATATAAACAATAACCACTCCCACTTAATATTGGCGTCATGACATAACTCATTTTATTCAACACTAAATGACTTGGCTATAAAATATAGTTTGAAAACCATATTATTAATCAGGTTAGACTTAATTAATAATCGCTAGATAATTAATAAATTCAAAGCACGAAATAACCAAGGCAACTCCACGATTCTCAGATAGAACTTGCGCTAGAAAGTCCTGTCAGAAATAGTAACTGACCAATAATGGACTTACTATAAATAGTAAGTTCCTATAAATGAAAGCTTTGCAAATGTTCCACAACTCCAAACTTATACCACTGCTCAGGTGCCCAGCCAAATGTAGAAAACATGATGATCCCGAAATAAACACTTACTATAAATAGTGTGTCAATCTGACTCAAACGAAGAGCAATCCCAAGCATCACTGACCTCCGTAGTGGGAACTGACCTCTGACTCTGCCAAACGGCCCCCTCTATCATCTTGATTAGCCTACGAGGGTCACAATAACAGGCTAATCCCTCAAATTCCAATGCTCATGAAAATGGGGACATTACAGGTAATTCTACAACATGCCTGCTAAAGGTGGATCACTCTCCAAAAGTGGAATAGTGATAAAGTGACAAGTCCAGCAAAGGTGAAAATCCCACTTAAGGTGGAAAAGTGATAATGTTTTACACCATTGAAAGTGGGAATGTTCCTATGTGGTTCCCAAGTAAACTTAAGTACATGTGTGTTTAGAACCTAGGAGAAAGACTTACTATGTACAACATTTAAATACACCAACACTTAGCAACAACTCTGTTGCAAAATAATTTATTCTTACACTTTCTTTGTTCAAAGGTAAATATATGCTCCACAAATTATAGCCGTTTTCGTGCCGAATTGTGTTTAAATCTTTTAGATTCACCTTAGTAGCTTTCATGGCCTTTTCTAACAAGGGCCTACTCAAATATGCACTCCTTGCAACATGGAATATATGCCATTATAAAATCAAAAATTTGTTGCAGCTGTTCCAAACAATTTTTTAGAGTGAAGGTTGCACTTTGGGATTATTATGTGGAACGAAGAAGCCATATGATTGCAACTGACTATAATTCTTTGTAGTGGATAAGCTCCACATTTGTGGACTAAGACAATACTCTATTAATTTACTTAGCTATATAGTTGCAACAATATTTGTTGTCTTCTTTTCTAGTTTTCCTCCTTGTAGCTAGCAAGTAGAGCTGTCATCCCTCATGTAACCTTAGGTTCCACTACAATACACAACTATACAACTTGGGCAACAAATTTGGGCAAGGTAATATTTGAAGCACTTGATGCCTTATTTCATTTAAAAATGCATATTACCATTTTGGGCTCAAAGCTAAGTGTTCCATGCTTCCAAAATTGTTGCCTATATTTGCTACTGTTATGGTTGGTGTTGGATGCCATCTTGATTTCATTGCAAAGTTGGAAACCCTAGCAAAAGAACAAACAATAAACTTAAAAAATTTCAGTCACCGTCTTTGAAAGAAAGCAAAATGCAGGAAAAGGAAACAAAAACAAAAGGTTGAAACCCTAAAACAAAACTAATATAAAAGAACATGAAAGCAAAAATTGAGAATGAAAAATTAAGAAAAACAATTTCATTCATTTTCATTTTAATGTAGGGAAATGGACAATTGGTGTGTTTGAAGCATAAATGTAATGTCTCTTCTTCAGTTTGTCCTGAATTTTGCCCTAAAGATCACAATTGCATAAGATTAGGGTTAGGGTTTACCATGTATAGGGCCTTCTATAGTAATTCAACCCATAGTTTGAAATCCTGCAATATGGTTAGTCCTCATTTATAATCATAATCACATTACCATAGTTAGATTTCTTTAACTAGAAACAGTATATATAATGTAAATTGAATTAAAAGATTGCTAGAACTAACTTTGACTTGATCTCAACCATAGGTGTGATAAGGTGAGGGAGATTCAATGAGGTGCCCCAGAAACCTCCCACCCTAGGTCTGAGAGCGAATACATTGTCCCTCTTGGTCTTGTTTTTATGCTCGTTTGACCACGGGCAATGATGTCGCCCTCCCAACCATAGATGAACGATTATCGTCTTCCCCGAGCATTGCAGATTAACTTATTATTTTTCTTTGTTGTAGTATTGTGTGTATATTCCATTACCAAGAGAGGAAGATTTAATCTTCCTTTATACCTATCGGTGGTGCCCCTTCACCAAGGGTCACCACTCTTCAAGTTGGCCCCATCTCATATAATTAATTCATATAATTATATTAATATAATTCATATATTAATATATAATTATATATCATATAATTATATATCATATAATTATTATGTTATCAATAATTATATTGTCACAACTTTTATGTTATCTATGTCAGCTTGAAGGAATCCGACCATAGCTAGAATAACATTAACACTCCCTCTTAGCTAGGGAGGAATCCTTCTCGATATCTGAGTTATGTAGTGATATCCACCATGGCTACTCCTAGAGGGTGGGTCCATCATGGCTACTCCCATGGATGAAAATACAAATGAACACAAGTGCTCATCATGGAATCACTCAACGTGATGTTGTCATCTCATCACGACGTTCACCATGGCTACTCCTAGAGGGTGAATGAACACAAGTGCAAAGTCATGGATTCTCTCACATGACATCCACCATGGCTACTCCCGAGGGTGGATCCATCATGGCTACTCCCATATATGGAAATGCAAATGAGCACAAGTGCCCATAACGGAATCACTCAACGTGATGTTGTCATCTCATCATGACGTTCACCATGTCTACTCCCAGAGGGTGAATAAACACAAGTGCTAAGTCATGGAGTCTCTCATATGACTTCCACCATGGCTACTCCCAGAGGGTGGAACAAGGGTTTTCACCTCAAACTTCTCCCAGAGAAGAATGCATTAGCACCTTGCCTTCTCGCAGAGGGTGGTTCAAGGGTTTTCAGCTTAAACTCCTCCCAGAGAAGAATGCATTACCAACTTGCCTACTCGCAGAGTGTGGTTCCACCATACCTACTCACAGAGGGTGGTTCCACCATACCTACTCGCAGAGGGTGGTTCAAGGGTTTTCACCTCAAACTTCTCTCTCGCAGAGAAGAAAGCATTAACAAAGGCTTAATGATGATGTGGCTCCCTCTGAAGCTCAAGTTCTTGCATCAACCTCCTGACCTCCTCGTCCAAGGTTGCCTCTAATGGTTTGTCGAAACTCCCTCTGAATGTTAATTCCTCCTCTTCGAAGAAACTGATCACAATCTGTATAGACTCTTCCTCTTCGAGAGATGTCTCAACTTAGTCCTTAAGGACAACATGAGTAGGCCCCTCACTTTCCAATTTGAAGACAATCATCCCACTGTCATGTCTAGCAACAAGTAGATTCATCTCAAGATGCGCTGCAAGGATCCAAAATCTATCATGCTCCCTACGAATTGTTTGAAAACATGTATGCTTTGACATATCCCAAACTCGGATGCTTTTGTTTTTTGAATTTGAGACAACAAGTCTTGGCGTGCATGGAACATCACAAGAGACACATTGTTCGTGTGCACTCTTAGAATATCCACTTTCTAGGCTTTCATATTATTCATTTGCCAGAGCTTCATTTGGCGATCATCTGCTCCTGACACGATTAATGGCAAGCTGGGATGAAATGCAACTCAGTTCAGTCCTCGATCATGACCTTCCAAAAAATATTTGACAACAGTGTCACCCCCTCCAAACAGATCGGTGTCCATTTGAGTCAACTTGAAGATGTCATCAATAGGAGAAACACTTTTCTTTATGAGAGAACCAATATCCCATACACGAACAATCTGATCCAACGAGGTCGACACAACCGAATCACATAATGGTTGTGACCAGTGAGTACAGATATACAGGTTCTCGATTGCTAGTTCCAACGATAACAACTACTTCTTCCCGCTATTACTGAATAGTCATGGAATCTATACCTAGAGTAATTGGTAATATATACTTCCGAGGACTTAATGAGTTATGTAGTACTCCAGTCACTGTTATGTCTTGGTGCTATGCTCTGTATCTTCAGGTTCCTTCTTCATGGCCACTCAATAGTCCCTTCTGAATCAGTTATGTAATATCCCCGATTCACCTCAAAAATTCCCTTATCCTTTATGGGTTATCTCTGTCAATAGTTTGCTGTTCGAATCTGTTTAATGTGATTTGCAAGATGTTTATGTTTATTCCAGAATTATATTCTAAAGCTTGCAGATTTGATGTATTGCCAGGACAATCATATTCTTGCATCCAGGAAATCCAAGATATAGGAACATATATTAACTAAATTACTATTATTCATAAATCAGAACACAAGCTTAGTTTTTCCTTTCTAGTTCTCAATCTCATGAGTACCCCAAAGGGTTCTTAATGCTAACCTCCAACTGGCTGATAAATATGGAAGGATTTGAACAATTTCCCACATGCACCCAAATGCCAAACATCTCTAATCATGCAGATATCAAAACTTTGTTGTGAATTCCCCCTGATACCTACTCTAGACCATATGTGCTCAATTATCTAATTGAGTGTCGTACGACAAGCTCATATCGAGTTTGGTAAAGTATTTGCGCCTTCAACCTGTATGTGCCCGAGGATACCATTAGATTTCTTGCGCTTGAGTGATGGATCTTTGCCTTATCTGAATCATTCAATGGGCATATTGCTATTGATAAGCAAAATTCAATATAAGAGCCTTGATACAATTCTGAAGATTGGCACTCTAACCCATAAAGTTTCACAGATACATAACGTGATGTATATACAATATTTGTCAGTGATCTTCCTTGGAAGGTCTATAGAGAATTGCAAATATAGTTTCAAGTCTATCTGTCCACCACAAACCTCACGCTCATAAACCCGTCATTCTTGAGGAAGAAGATACTTAGAAACCCTTCGCTCATGGGGAAGACGATGTTGCTCAGTGCTCCAGGAGAAACTCCCCTAATCAGTAACAGACAAAGATATTAACGTCGTTGTTTTCAGAGACATTAGACGACTTGTATCCATGCTTGATCATATACCAATACACATCAATATTCCATAGTTGATCGAGCCTCATCGATTTAGTGATTAGTCATCTTGATGAGTCATTGATTACTAATCCCTTCAGTCTGATCTTCTCAGACTTCCCCGTGCTAGGAATTATATAATGTCAGCAAATAAAAGTGCATGATTATGGCAGTTGAAATGAGCAAGGCAACGATTGGTATAAAATCTCCAAGTGATATTGACTTTGTCAGCAGAACATTTGAATCTCAATCTTTGTCCGCAAGGAATTGCTAAACACTCGATTCCATATTACACCCGCTCGCCTCTGTATGATCATTCTCTGGCACCCTTGGCGATATGTATATGTATATATATATTGGATTTGCTTTCAACAATTGTCTTCTCGATAGTTCTTCAATATGTGTGATATTCTGCCACAAACTATGCTTTAACATTTGATTACTATTAATTGACTGGTAATAACAATACCTTCGCAGGATCTAAATTAAGATATCCACACCAAGATGCGGTAGAATATTGATCAATTCTACTTCAATAATACATCGCAATGATCGTTCCTTGAATATTGGGATGACATAGAACTCCCGCGAGCTGTGCCCTCCATCCAACATTGCAGACATCAGATCTACGTGGAAGACACAATCACCTACTCGCGGCTTCTTGGCACTCACCCTGCAACGCGGGCTCTGCCGACTCATCTCCCTCTCGTGTGGCATAAGATCCTACTGAGGACCACCGAACTTCCCATAGACGACACCATCCGAGTTCCAAACAGGGACCATGGGCAACATCCAATGTGTGAACATTGCAGCACGACAAAAGAAAACATTGGACGGGACATTCCTCCTCGCACACAGTCACATCGGAGTTCCAGCACACACGAACATCCCCAGCTTGACGAACAAACACCGAGATCCGCAGTGCAGTCAACTCGCTACACCGAGCTAGATCTCCTGTGGCTCGGCACACCGAGTCCACAACATCAATCCTCATCCACAATCCCAACGCGCCTCTTGTTGTGTTTAGCAAACTGCTCCAGAACATAGGAACTGCTCAGCATCAGAAGGATCCCTAAGACCGAGCTGCTCTGATACCATTTTGTTTTTAATGCTCGTTTAACCACAGGCAATGATGTTGCCTTCCCAACCATAGACGAACGATTGTCGTCTCCCTCGAGCACTGCAGATTAACTTATTATTTTTCTCTGCTGTAGTATTGTGTGTATATTCCATTGCCAAGAGAGGAAGATTTAATCTTGCTTTATACCTATTGGTGGTGCCCCTTCACCAAGTGTCACCACTCTTCAAGTTGGCCCCATCTCATATAATTATATTAATAAATAATTAATATAATACATATATTAATAAATAATTAATATAATACATATATTAATATATAATTATATATCATATAATTATTATATTATCAATAATTATATTGTCACAACTTTTATGTTATCTATGTCGGCCTGAAGGAATCTGACCATAGCTACAAAAAAATTAATAGGCCTCATGTGGCCCTTGCCATGCATATGAGGTGGGCTACCTAGTGTGGGGTCCTATCTCCGTTTCCCTCTATCTATTCCGTCCTCAACTTGTCTTCCATGATTGAGATGTCTACTTCCTATGAAAGAGATTATGAAGGTTCTTCACTATAGGGTGCCCTGAAAGTCCACTTAAGCCCAAAGGCAGTCCATCTTGTCCCCCTTTGGCTCCATGGGACTCCTTGGTCACCGCATGGAGCGAGGTGCTTAGAAAGTGACCTCATCGCCGTTTCCCCTGATTAAGAATTCGCATCCTCTCCACCATGGCAGATTGTAACAATTAGAGGTACAGATTATGATATCCTATCTAAATTATATATTCTGTGTATGCTGGTATTAAAATTTGATAATATAAAAAGTATCTTCTATGCCATTACATATAATCTATAATATGCTTAGGCTCAGAGATAAGCTAATACGATATCTGTGAATACTACTGGAGTTATCTATTTGAATTATATGCAGAGATCACTGAGTGTGAAATTATAGTTATATTTATATTTCTGCGCGTAATAATCTAAACATCCATACCAGATTGCCGCTGGTTACATTGACTGGTATTAATTCTGCTGAATATATATATGTATATATATATCGATTTGAGTCTTCCTATATATCGATTTGAGTCTTCCTTTTCTGTGTTTTTCTCTACTTTCTACTGATTTGCTGATGCCTTTTTTATCCGAATTTAATCCCTATATGTGTTCGAACTGCTGGAAGAGGATGGGAGACATGTCCTATATCTTTTCCATAGTTGCAACTCTTCATATATTAAACAAATTGTAATACTGTAGAAATCGTATTAATTTATCTCTTGCACCTGTTCATCCTTTATTACCGCTACTAATGAATCATGTTAACTGCTTGCTAATAATCGCCAAATATCCTTCTACAATCACCGATGCTCATGGCCATTTATTAATATTGTCGATTTTCCAGTTTGACTATTGTTGGCTTTAACTTGTTCGTGATTTATTTCATGGGGACATGACAATAAAATGTCATTTTGGGTTAGTGGCTAATTTTTTCTACCATTTTTTTTCTGAAGTTTGAAGTGCCAAAAATTGGCCCTTGATTAATGTGATGGCAATGTCCCCTACAGGGGCAATGTATTTGAAAGTCCTGCATTATGAGGGATAGATAAACGATGCACAATTTATTGTTGACATCCTCATAGTGTTCAATAAGCAAGTGTGGCCTAATAATGTTGTCCAAGTCATAACAAAAAACACAAAAAACATTAGAGTGGTTTGTTTGTTGGTTGAGGCAACTTATTCCCACATCTTTTGGACACCTTTTGCTATTTGTTCACTCAACTTTATGCTACAAAAGATGGGCAACAAAAGTTTCTGGATCAAACATGTGTATGTCGAGGCTGAAGATATTCAAATATTCTTACCAACCACATGTTTCACGACATGTTTAGATCGTTTTCTAAATGGGAGCTGTGAAGAGAAGTGAAATAATATAGTTTTCAAGCTTGAAATTTCATTTACAAATTTATAATAAGTTTTTTATAGTTTTGCCTTAATAGGTTGTTGGTTCATGTTCAAATGAGCAGAATTAGAGTACATACTCGATTCACTTAGTAAGTTCAAGGAGTCCGTGTATGCGCATTCCAACTTGCGCCTTCTTTTGTACAAAGAATTTGACTACAAGGAAGGACAATGAAGTTGTGCGATGCAGAGCCAAAGCAGGTTTACTTGAATCCTTCTCCCTCCCAACATTCTTCAGTTTTGAGTCAAACAATCGACATATTCTTAGTGTGAGAGTTACTGGCACTCTTTGGGGATCTTCTAATTTACCTACATCATCTGATGTCAATTATGATGATTATGATATTTATGAAGAGTATATAACATTGCTTGCTGATTTTATTATTTTAATATTGAACAATGAATATCTATCATGACATTTGAGTTTGACAAATTGACATTGATGTAGTGTGTGTGTGTGTGTGTAATTTATATATGTTTTTTGCAGTACCAATGTACTTGAACCTGAATTCAATGTGTTAACTAAGATTATTATATTAGTTTTTCAAGGTCTTTTATGTAGAAGTATTTAAGATATCTATACTAATATCATAATATGAATGCATTCCCAGTTCCTAAACTTTTGAAAATTGGTGCCTCTGTAACTAGATTGAATCGGTGTTTCTTACAACTTAGAATTTTAAAGAAACTCATTATCTGACTCGTGTATAGGTAGAAAACATATTCATATTGAATGCAAAATGCAAATCATTGACATACTTGCATACTATCTACTTTTTTGAAGAAACCTTTAAGATACTCAGAGTCAAAGAAGTACATTTTATGTTTAGTTTGCCTTTTGGGGTGATTTATGAATTACCAGTTTAAATAGTTAATAAATGAGTTTAGCTTGTTGAAAGGATTATGGTTTTTTTTCCTCTGAAATTGATGTATGGTGTGCAGATTTGAGGTCTTTGAGAATGCAGTTATAATACAACTTGCCACTGGGTAATATGGGAGCATGGGATTTTTTATGGATGGTGTCAAAGCAGTCGTTGACTGGTCTGCTAATTGGTCTAGCAATATCAGACAGATATGCAAGTTTGGTTTCAATTGAGGGTGCTTCCATGCAACCTACATTGATTCCTGGTTCTAGGAATCTATTTGGATCATTGAAAGGAGACTTTGTTTTGCTGGAGAAATTTTGTCTGGAAAAGTACAAGTTTTCTCATGGCGATGTTGTTATATTCAGGTGGCATTTTTACTTAAGTTGAAAACCAGCATATTATGTTTTTTACAAATGATAATTATTTAGTAGGAAAAATATCATCCAATTGATTTTTTCATACAGTTCTGGACATTACTCTATTTATGATGTGCACGTAAGAAAAAATCACGTTGAAATTAATGAAACATTAGTGAATGTCAGATCTCCATACGACCGTAATGAGCGATTTGTAAAGCGTCTGATAGCCCTGCAAGGTGATTGGGTAAGTATACCTGGAACACATGACATTGTGAAAATTCCCAAGGGTCATTGCTGGGTTGAAGGTGACAATGAAGCTCCCAGTCTTGACTCAAGATTATTTGGCCCAGTAAGTTATATGTTAATATTTGTCAATGCTCAAGTCTTGATGATAAATGCTTCATTCTTTCATTCTTTCCGTCCAAAACAAGAATTGTGATCTTATTTAGCTTTTTCTAAATGCACTTCTTTTGTGCTTTTTTTGCAGATTCCACTAGGGCTAATGATGGGTAGGGTTACTCATATTATCTGGCCTCCAAAACGAACAGGAGCAATTGAGAGACGATTTCCTAAGGAACGTGTATCTTTCTAACGATTCATTGGTAATTGGTATGGCAAGAAAAAACTATTTTTCTAATTTTTAATTTGAACACTTAGGATAGTTTTAAATTTGTCACATTTGATGTCATTAGAGTCATAAAACAATAGATCTGAGTTTGCAATATGCAATAAAGTACTGTGGTCGAAAGATTAATCTACCACTTATCAGACTGGAAGCGTTTCATCTACATCAATTGATTATTGTATAATACAAATGCTCTCTGGATTTGCCCTCATCCATTTTTTGGGATATCTTGTTATATGATTGTACATGATTAGTTTAGTTTGCATGTGTTTTCATGAATGGCAACAAAGCTTTGATGTAGGAACAAGGGAGAAAACAGTATTTGTTTGCTTGTGTTTGCACAGGTTCATAGATTTATAATTCTAATTGTTCCATGTACAGAGAAATGAAAACAGATATGTGCACAAATTGTCACACATATGAAGTAAGCAGACCCAGAATAAATTATAATATTTTCAAATACCAAGCTGAAAAATCCGTTGTGTTTTTTTCAGATAAAGATTATTTGGGATTTCTTTTGGGGCCCCACTTTTAAAATAACCATGGATTCTTACAAGGAAGCCATTGAAAGGCCAAGATAGCTAGATATTCATCAAGCAAAAAATGCTTACAAAACAGCATACCTAACACAGCCACATCATGCAATAAAACAAATCAGAGCTTCCTTTAAACTACAAACCATTCATAAACTGCTCTTATCATATTGGCGTCATGAATAATCAACTCAGCTCAATCCTTTTTACTAAATGATCTAAAACTCTCATGAGATTTAGCTGTGCTGTATTTTACAAAATTCCAACCATTGAGATTTGAAGAGAACTTATCTATATTCCTATCTTCATAGCCCTGCTCTCCTATGGGAAAATCCTTTTCATAACCCACCATATCACTCTTTTCAGATTTCTATTACATAGATCTCTCTCAAAACTTTTGTGCTGCCAGAACCACCTTAGTCTCTTTTTGAGGAACTGCCAATTTTGTACATGGAGCATTAGGAGATATATTCTTTTGAATCTGCCAAAAGAACGTTACTTTTGGTACCTTCAATAGGAGGAGACTTTTGAGAGAAAACTTGTTCTGTTAATTAGATTGCTTAGTCTTATGCAATTTTGCCTTCTCCTCCAAAACACCAACAGGAGCCTTAGATACCTCTTCCACGATTTTTATTGGAATAGGGAAAAGTGTGAATAGTTTGAGAATCATTCTCAATTATCTGTTTCTCCACATTATTCCATAAGACACATTTCCAAAAGATTTACTTATTCTTCCTGGATATGAAGCAGTAAAATGTCCAATACCAAAACAATTTTTACATCTAAAACCTACCTTTTTAATAATCCAAATGTTGGTTCCATATGGTATTTTCTACATTCAATGTAATTTCTGTTGGCAATCCAAAGGCAAGTCACCTATATGAGAATACAAGCGAAAATAGAATGTGACTTTTTCATTTTTAGGGGAGTTAAAGACAGATTTTCTCAAGGAATTTCGTATACTTACCAGAGAGTATTGTCATGCCCCTGACCCTAAGCATCGAATAACAAATAAAATATATATATGCAGGCCCAGCGATCAGCAAAACTATTTTCATAACACTCCTGATACAATCCGTGAGATGTCAATAATCAAGAAAATCGTCTTAGTTATAAGACTTAATGATTTTGTAGAAAATAATATGTTAAACCAGCACAATCAGGCGGCAATCAGACAGCAATATAATAAGCAGAAGTAATCGCTTGGAGAAAAGCAATTAATAAGAGAAATAATAGATCAAACAGTGATTCTATTTCTGAATAAGCGGTGATTACTCTAAATCCCTTAACTCAGCAATCAAATATGCTTAAAAACAATTAAGATTAGTTAAGGGGACATTAAGAGTTGGGAAGAGATGCCACTCTTGAAGAGAGGTTGGCCACCTAAAATGACACAACCCTTCAGCAACAAGGGAAACATATTTAAGGGGAGACTTTGATTGAAGAAAGCCATTGAACCCATCAGCATAAGCACTCATCCAAAAGAGCAGTGATCAGCAGTCAAAGAAGGAAGCAGCATCAAGTCAGATCTTTCTAAGTTGCAATAGCAACTGAAAATACGTAACCTGCAATAATTCTATATTCTACAAGTTTAGTGGTATGAAATAGTAGTAATATTCTAAATTATTAATCTATCTACAAGCGGCAAGCAACCATGTGGAGAAGAGAAGGAAGTGCAAGAAAGGGGACAGATACAAGATCAGAGTCATAATAGGATGAATAAGGAGACATGAATATGGAGGGCAGAGACAAGCATCCCTCTGGGTAGACCACGTCATGATGGATGTCCAATGTGCCTGCCATTTGGGGCGAAGGGAGTATAAAGACCGCTCTCGGGCTTAGTGTGAGGATTACTTTGGACCAACCTATTGTGCTTCCTCATTCAAAACCTATTGTGATTGGATACTAAAAATGAATATAGATGTGACCTGAATTATCTAATGAATTATGATGATTGTACATATTTGTACTCATATGTGTGATTATTAACCCTAACATATACAATATTGTTAAATATAATTACAGGACCTAAATCAGGATTTATCTTGTTGAAAGAGATTTTATTTGCAAAGTTTTTGATTAAGGAAAACAGGTTTTACAGGGTGCCTGAAACCCGAAACAGAGCGAAAGATCGGAAATAAAGCCCAGCCAAGAAAGACAGAACCAACAAACAGAACAGGCCACCACAGGGCCATAGACACTGGTTTTGAAGGGACCCAGAACCCTGAACAACGAGGGAAAGAGAGAACAACCCTCCCAGTCCCAAGGGAACAAACAAAAAGTTCCCACAAAAAAGCCAACAGACCACAAACAAAGGGCAATCAAGATTTACATTTAGGCCCACCCTTGTGTGATCGTAAGTGCATGTCTAAAGAGGGCATGGACGGCTTTGATTTTTTTCCTTTTACTGTTGTCCTTCCATCCCCCAACTTCTCAGCAGGAACTTGAGAAGCAAGGCTATCCACACCATCAAGCACTGGGACAGCATCCCCACCTCTCCCCTGGTCCCCACATGGAGGAACAGGGGAAGCAAAATCCCCAACAACAGAGCCAGAAGCAGCAGCAACAATCCTGTCCGAAGCAGCACCAGCATCCCCTGGAAGGGCAGCATCACCCTCCTTAACCAAGGCAGCATCGGGAACAGTATCATCCTTAGACACTTTATGAACCGTATAATGGTGATCAGAAGCCCCCTTCCACCACGAAGGAGATTTCTTCGTTATAACCTTTTCAGATAGACACCGAGCAACAACATGGCCAGTCTTGTGGCATATCCTGCATCTAAATGGGATTCCCTCATAATCTAGAGTCTGGGTCCAGAGACCGAAGGGAGTAACCAGAGTTATCTTCTCAGGAAGACCCTTTGAAGCATCAACTTCCACAAGGATGCGAGCATATGTCGGATGAAGAACGTCAGAAGATCCCGAGTCAACCATCTGAAAATCCCCAATGGCCTCCCCAACAGCTTCTAGGACAGAGTCCAGCCAAAGATGAAGGGGAAGATGCGGGAGTCTCACCCAAATGGGTGTTTTTCTGAAAGACTCGGTAAGAGGGTCAAAATCCTTATGCCAGGGTTTGGCCATAAGGGGGAAGGTATCATCTTCCCAAGTGAAGCACCATTCACACAAAATGGTATTCCTGTCTGTAGCATTTCCAAACTTTGCTATAAAAAAACCCTTTGCAGCAGGGTATATCTGAACAGTATTAGATACGATAGGTTCCCAATGCTTGGAAATCCAAGCATGCAAGTCTGTTAAAGAGGGCCAGAAGCCCCTAAATCTGAAGATGGCAGCATTATAATAAAAATCCTCCGCATTTGTAATGATTTCATCATTTATTTCAGGTTTCAGATTTACCACAATGGGGTCTTTTACAGAGACAGGCGTCACACCCAGAGGTCTGGACCAAAGGCTCCCTCTCCCTGCCACAGAAGCTGAAGGTTTGGCGCCATGAATATTAGCTTCAAATGCAGCCACGTCAGCATAAGAAACAGCAGGACCTCCAGGTTGAGCAGCAGACGGCCGCAACAAAGGAGGCCCAGAATCTTGCAGAGAGGCACTATCCAAAAAACCAGTCGAAACACCAGGCATATCCACGCCATTGGCCCCGGACGGCCCAACGCCATTGGTGAGGAAGGCAGTAGCAGCAGGGACCCGAGCCCCAACAGCTAGGGCAGCGCTGGCGGCGGCAACAACGGAAGCCCTAGCAGCAGGAGAAGAGGTGACGGGAGGCATAGCGGAATCCCTATTTTATTTGCAAAGTATATCTCTATCTTTTCTTATTTTAATGGAATTTTTGGTTTTAGGGCAAGACTTAGGACAATCCCAAAAGGACATTAAAAGGATGAAATCCATAAATGTTAAGGGAAGTTTGGGTAGTCTAACCCAAACTAGCAAAATTTTGAAGTTTTCTTTCAATGGGTCAAAATCAGGAAACTGAGGTTTCTAAATATATAGGTGTTTCTGCAAACCCAGGGGCGTTTTGCTAAAATCATCTCTCTATTCACCTTGGAAGCAAAAACAACGATAAAAGATCCTTGAGCACAAGGGAGGAATTCCATAGATCTTGATATTAACGGTTTCCATAGCTGTATTACCCATTGATTCAGCTCTTGCAAACGCAGCTATAGGTTGTTAAAAATTTAAACATACAGATTATTGCTTGCTCTGCATGGTTGTCAGCTTGTTTCCTAACTTGACTATCTAATTTGACCAATGGGATCCTCACAGTTATAACCATATTGATTGAAGGATTTTTCCATTTGGGGGCATTTGAAATACCAATCTTACCTTGTCTTCCTTATGCCATTATATCCTAGGATCCAAAAGAGCAACTTTTATGGTTACTAGCAATAATACATGCGCCACACTAGAAAAATCATCAATCCACCTTTATTCTGGGAAGACATTCAATACCCTTGTCTTTCTCTTGAGAAATAGGGGCCTTCACTGCCATGTTTCATTTCTTTTTTCTTGAGCAATCATTAGGGTTTCCAGTAAAGGTTCCATCAGTTGCACCATCCTTGATGTCCAAAATTTTGATTTGGTACTGAACTCTCATAATTGGGCGCTTAGTTGGAGATTATGAACTTATGGGAAGGGCTTACACTGCTATGTGCAATGCACCAAATAAAAAATACATTATTTTGGTATTAATGTAGAGCTGTCATTCTCTTCTATAAACACATTTGATATAGAGCACCCAGTTCTATCATGTATTCATTGCATGTACTTATTTGTATAATATGCATGCAGACTTATTAGTGGGTTGCAACTTTGTAACTTAAGAGCATACACCCAAAAATGTCATGATAAGAATCTGGTTGCAATTCATGTTGTCAGATCAATAAGCATGGTTTCACATTGCCAAACACACATACATACCTGCAAAGCAGGGAAAGAGCAATATAATACAAGAGATTTGGGTTGGGCTGCACTGATCCTATAATGATGAAGACATTGAAGAATCGATCTTCTTAGAGAGCAAAAAAGAAGAAAAAAGGTAGCTTAACGGATTTTCTGATACATGCTTGCATTTCAGTTTTGAATGGTTGGGATTGGAAATCAAGGATTCTATTATTTGTGCTCTGTAAGATTGTTTTCATGATTTGTTGTCAAAATGAAGACATTGAGATCACAAGATTTTCAGTCCATGAAATTTTAAGAAAAAAGCTTTGGAAAAGTTGTGTAAGATTTTTATCATCATTGCTCTAGATCACATTCAGTGATATTAGGATGAAAAAATATGTGGCGGGATTGCAGATATTAGTAGCATATAAGCAGTTCTAGGGAATTTATTATGAGCTTTCACTTCTTGCCCTGTTCACCAATAAGTTCTTCAAATTATTGTGATATTCTGAAGTTCTTGTCAATTATATTTTAACCAAAAAACAATTGATATCTCTTGTTTTTTTCCTTAATAAATCATGTCAATTTTTTATTTCAGAAAATTGCACTCTTTTGAAGACAAATAGTGATTTTTTAGGATTGTATATACCCGTGACTTTTTGCTCTTTTTCTTCGATAAATTTAAGTAACTTAATTCATAATGCAAAGAGGACAAAGGCCACAATACAGATAGATAGAAAGCAGGAAACAAGGAAAGCAAAGAAAAGAAAATGAGAATACCCTGGATATCATTCTCAAAGTCATATTCAATTTGACATCTGGTGGCTGGCTGTTTGCCTTGGGTGTTGACCTCCATGGTAGAGCCAAATATGAAGTTTATGCACTAGAGTGCAAGACTATCATGTCCGAAATATCAATTGTGTTGGTGTTGATGGCACTTAAGGTCTTTGCTTGATCATCCAATATTTTTCTTCATTTATAAGCTTCCATCCTATTGTGTCATTTTCACTCCATCACCCCTTTGCAAATGAGACCCCCTGATTTTCCAAAGGCTGAGGCATTGCAGTGAATTTGGCAGCGATCTTAGATGAAAAGGGTTGTGCTTTGAAAATTGAGAAAAATTGGCTGAGTGTCAAAGTGGGAATAATTTTGCTAAAATTTTGCTAAGTCTGGGAGATGGAAATAAAATAGAAGTTAGGCTAGGAAGAGTTGAGTTAGCCTAAGTTTTAATTTGAGCTGAGCCTCATTTTGGTTCCCTCCGATTTGAGCTGAGCCTCATTTTGGTTCCCTTCATTTTGAGTTGAGCCTCATTTCGGTGCCTATCAAAACCCTTCCCATCTCAACTTTTAGATAGGGAAAACACTTCCCCATCTCGAGGCTGATGAGAAATAAGAGGATGATGCATGGGTTCGTTCCTAGCTGAATGAGCCTAGGAATTGTAACCCGGTTTCAGAGAGATGACCTTATATCAAGAGAGGATTGAGTAGTTGATGTTTCATCTCGAAACATTGAATATTTGATTATGCATGTTGTAGTGGAACAAAACTCACATCAACAGAAATTGGCTCTAGGAGGGCTTGAACAAAGTTCATTCGTGGGATATCGACAACAATGAGCTTTCAAGTTATATTTGAGATAGAAGATTGCTCTTAAAGTTGAAAAGTCCAAAAAATTGAAAAAAACAGAAAATCCCCCCCAAAAAAAGAAAAAAAGAAAAAAGGAAAAAAGGAAAGGTTTCTCAATGGACAGGCTGGTGGATGTTCTCCCAATTTGGTTTGATTTGAACAAACGATGACATCCACTTGGATTATCTCAGCTTGCAGTATTAGGGCAGTGTAGAATACATGGTACCACCGAGCATGAGGAGATGCATTTTTTGGTGTTCCTTTTGAGGGTAGACTTGGCATTACAAGGGAGAATTTCTTTTTCGGAGGTGTATGAGCCAACGATGCTTGTTAGTTCAGAAGCAAAGTTTCTTGATTTCAAAGAAGATATCAATAGGAAACAAAGAAGTTGATATGGAGGAAATACTTGGTGTAGTGTACATCGCCTTTCACATTCGGAATCTACTTGCCCATCTTGTCAAGACACCATCAACTTAATCAAGTTTCAAATGGGTTGGTATGAGGAAGTATTGACAGGAGGTGGCAAGCATTTCTTTCAACTTTCAAGTTGGACACCAAAGAATGAAGAAGACACCTATCACTCGAGTTGGGAATTGAAAGTTGAAGAGGGAAATGAGTTGCAACAAGGTTGCAATGTTGAGTTTAGTGATCAAGATAATCAAGTGGAGGATCAACTTTCATACATTACATCACAAGGAGAAGAGGTTGACAAAGGGATCAAGGAAGCAATAGAATTCATTCAAGGATGAGGAAATGTATCAGACAAAGATCAACATCATGAAGAGCTAGAAGAACAACATCACAAGTTTGAAGAGGTGATCCTTGGCGAACTTTCCCTCATGCTACAAGATCAAATTCTTGAAGATGAATCACAAGCAATTGCAAGCACCTTAGGAAAGGAAGACAATTAGGTAGATGAGCTAAACAAGGAATCACAAGATGTCACAACTGAATCCAAGCATGAAGAACAACTTGACAGGGCTTTACAAAACATCATCACCACCATGTTTTTTTTTTTTTTTGGGGGGGGGGGGGCTAAAGGATATCATGAAGGNTTTTTTGGGGGGGGGGGTGCTAAAGGATATCATGAAGGAAGTTGATTCATTGCAAAAAGTATTTCAAGATAATCGAGTTATTGCGAGTGGCGTGGTTCACCATCAACTCCGAAATCCAGAGGCTTTACCACTTGAGATTGAATTTGATGAACTCATGAAGATGTTTGATGGCCTTCCTATCAGTTGCGAGGATGTCATGCTTGGTGAGCGTACGCATGAAGAATTGGAAGATGTTCCAAAAGAAAGATCTACATGCAAGTCCATGGGAGAACAAGATGAAGAACCGTTTGGGTTGGTCTACAGTTGGATATTGTATTTGAACAACTTGAGGAGATATTTGAGGGAGAACTCATCAAGGAATCTTTAATTTTTGAGGATGCACTTGGTGATGCTCACAAGGATGCGTGGTTCATACGGTACAAGGACAAGCCACCTGAAGCAGTGTTCCAAGGCCTTGATTTCACGACTGATCCTGCCTTGAGCACTCACGAGTTTGTTGTTGATGCTAGTGGGATGACCCATCACCAACTTCGACCTCCTGAAGTTGTGGAGAATTTGCAAGTTCCATTTAAATAGGAGGCACTCTAGGTTGTATCTTTCCCCGCTTTTAATGTTCAAAGTCCTGAAACTTTTTATTTTGATTATGGTGATCTAGTAAGGACAACTTGTTTGTGGATTGATCATGGTCCACATGAATTGCCTCAATTGTTGATTTTACATGATACATTTCCTGAATTCGAGTTTGGGGTAGTAAATTTTTTCTCAGAGAACAAGGATGAATTTGCAAAATTGAGAACCATCACCCAAGCCTTGTTTCCCTTGAGCATCCTGAGATACCATGTGAGGTCAAGTCTGTATATAGCTCTTTTGAGTGTTGTCTATTTAAGCGTCTTATACATAGTTAGAGTAGGTTTGTCTTGAACCACTTGGTTCAAGAGGGTTAGAGTAGGTTTCCTTTCTGTTGGTTAGTTTGCCTTGAATCATTTGACTCAAGATCTTTAGTAACACCCGGAGTTTAGTTGTCTAGTTGCTTAGTTTGCTTTAGTTTGGCGTCTGCTTTAGTTAGTTTAGAGAGATTTCAGTTTGTGAGAAAGGCGATGTGTCATGCAACACTTTGGTGTTCTCTAGTAGATTTGTTTGGTTTATTTCCTTATTATCTCTCACGAGGTTGCCTTCACTGCTTGTAAGACAAATAGAAGATTGAAAAGAAAAGAAAAGCAATATCAAAAGACAAGAAGAGAAAAATGCAAAAAGGAAGTGTGAAAATGAACAAATGAAACAATTTGGCTCTGGGTGTGCGAATATCTCTACCGGTGCTCTCAGTAAAAGAATCACTAAAGGTAGAGCAATGTTTGTGGTTGACCACAACGATAACCTCGTCGGGGCTATGGACCCCTGACTGGCAGCGAGGCTCTATGCAAGATGCTTTTGAAGTAAGGATATTAAAATAGCTAAGTCCAATGGATCTAAGAAGCTCTCTAGGCTCTTGTTGAGCGGGGAATTAATCACTTGCATACACGTGGGTAACTGGAGATTTAGATTCTTAGCTCAATTCGTGGTTCCTCCCATTTTGAGTACAATTCCTAGTCATTGGATAGGATAAAAGGGGATTAACCAAATGTTCTTGATTCTAAGTAAGTTCTATTCTTGAAATGTTCAGGAACATTTTTGGGTGGGTACTAGATGTTGTGTGGTTTTCACATCATCATTCCATTGCAAATGGGGACCCCTTGTTTTGCCAAAGGCTGAGGCAGTGGAGTGAATTTGGTAGCGATCTTAGATGACAAGGGTTGTGCTTTGAAAATTGAGAAAAATTGCCTAAGTGTCAAAGTGGGAATAATTTTGCTAATATTTGGCTAAGTCTGGGAGATGGAAATAAAATAGAAGTTGGGCTAGGAAGAGTTGAGTTAGCCTAAGTTTGAATTTGAGATGAGCCTTATTTTGGTTCCCTCCGATATGAGTTGAGCCTCATTTTGGTTCCCTTCATTTTGAGCTGAGCCTCATTTCAGTGCCTATCAAATCCCTTCCCATCTCAACTTTTAGATAGGGAAAACACTTCCCCATCTCAAGGTTGATAAGAAATAAGAGGATGAGACATGGGTTTGTTCCCAGTTGGATGAGCCTAGGAATTGTAACCCGGTTCTAGAGAGATGACCTTATATCAAGAGAGGATTGAGTAGTTGATGTTTCATCTCGAAACATTGGATATTTGATTCTGCATGTTGTAGTGGAACAAAACTCACATTAACACATCCTCACTTGGTAAGGATGCTATCAATGTTATCGAAAAGCTTCTTGATTGAAGATGTTAGATCTTGCAAATGTATTCTTAAAATTTGGGTTTTATTGGATATAGTTATTGCCCATGATTAGTGAATTCTGGAGTACATGCATACTATTTTAAGGAGTTCATTTTCTAAGTATTACTATTTGATGTGAGCTTAGTGAAATTGTTGAGGCTGAGAGAATCAGCTTGAGCTATACCCCCAGAGAAGTGAGCCTTTTTACATGGTGTAGACTCAACCAAGATTGCATTATGCTTCCCTTTTATGATGGAGTGAGTGGGAATCTCATTTGCAACATCATCCATGACCTTGGAAAGGTGATGAATCTCCAAATTGTGACTAGTATTTTGGTCACCCATATTGTGTTCGTTTGTTGGAGTGAGGAGTAAAGCTCTTATGAAGATCAGAGTTCCTATTCTTTTGGGTTGGTGGGAGAGGGGAGGACAACATATCAGCTTCAACAATGATCTTTTTCTTTGTGCCTTCATGTATGCCATTTGATAGTACCAACATCAAATCAAACATGTACAAAGCACCATGTGCAAGGAATAAAAAAGAAACAAGAGGCACAAGGAAGTGGAAAAGGTTCCGACATTGTTGGACTCTAAGGAAAGTGTAAGTTAAAAGGATCAAGAACATGCAACTGACAATGGAGAGGCACTATGATTTTGTGAATGAGAGAATAGGGGGAGTTGCTGGTTGGAGTGGATAAAAAAGAAGAAACTTAGAGGTCATTTGATCCCATGAGGGTGAGAGGCGAAGGAAAGCAACAACCACAACGTAGAAGGAAAATGATGCCAAGAAAGGTTGAGAGGGCGAGAAAAAGGATCAAGAAAAAGTAAAGAAGGAGAATGTTTGCTTACATAGTCAAAACCTCCCAAGCAAAAGCAACCTGTTATAAATGGTGATAGTAAACCCAATTTATTGTCTTTTCACCAAGATTGTCCCTAACCCAAGAACTATTATCTATCTTAACATTTCTATATAACTAATTTCATCACCACTCCAATAATTGCAAGGTGGGACCAATGCACATGATCCAAAAAGTAAGCATACCGTGTTTTGCAATGGATACATGACCTACCAGAAAGTTGGCACTGAACTAGAATTTTTAGTTTAATAATCCGTTCATTTAAATGTTTGCTTTGTTTGTTTGATTGGAGCAAATACATGCTAGAGTGGTGCCAATCCAAGGGCTACAACGTCACAACTAATAGGGAGAAGATTGCAAGAGAAAGTAACGTATGCCAATTGATCCAAGCATCTAAATGCATCAAACTACAGTGATACGGATTTCAAATGCTTTGTTATCCATCAATGATCTGTACAAATTCATATGTAAATATGAAATGATCTATCACAAATAGTTGTAACAGGTTCACCATGTTGCCCGCATTCATCAAATGACATTTACTTTCACAACAACAAATGTGTTGAAGAAAATATCTCAAGGTTTAGATATATTTCTGAATTTGTTTAAACATCAGTGAAGAAATAGAAATGGGAACCCATGCACACAAAACCTCCTTAGTAGTTTGATACAAACGTTTGCCTCTTTGTAGTTGGATTAAAATTTGTCTTTTTTTGTATTACAGATAGTATACGAGATGTTTTACATCACAGTATGGGCATAATATCAACCAACAGATTTAACTGAATCTATCAAAAGTGGATCAAAGAGGATCATCTATCAACTATGCTACGACCAATTTATAACATACAATTCAAAATATAGAGATCAAGAGTTATGATTATCAAGTAAGGCTACATCATAGATCAGGTCATACAACATCCCATGACCCAATGATATTGTTACTAGCTTTAGCTTTATCAACTTCAAACCTGCCCAGTGGGGGATCAATGACAGGAGCAACAACAAAAGGTGCATCCCGCCGAGGTGCATCTATGCGTTTAGGCTTCTTGTTTATGTCTGCCACGTCATCTTTGGTAATGTTCTTATCTTTCATGAACTGTTCAATAACACCGAGTTCTTCTTGATCCAACATGTGTTTATAAGAGTCAAAGAAATGTGTAGATTTAATGTCTGATTTATATATGAGCAACATTCCTTCTCTAACCAATATCATGAAGCGGCTTTTAGGAATCTCCAATATTGCAGATACCTGTAACATGATATAGAAAAATGTGAGTCTATGATTAAACTTAGTAAGCATCCTCCTTATGTCTTGAAAGACATCCTCATTTCTCTTGGTCGACAAAAACCAAATAATTTCTCAAAACAGAACAAACCATAAGGTATTAGGCTTGTCATCAAAGCAATCAATAAAATTAACAAGAATTTCAAACCATGATGGCCAGGCCATGAGTTCCACAAAATGGGGGAACCAAGGAAAAGAGACAATACATTGACAACAAAGGGGCATTCAAAGAAAAGGTGGGAGATGGTTTCAGAGGCAAAACACACAGAACAAACAATGGGGGCAAGACCAACTGAGGACAAAACATACCTGACAACAACCCTTACTTGCCACAAAAGACAACGTTTTATTGGTTCCCCACGACAATGCCAAAACCTATTAAAAACAAAGGACCATTTGGACCCTGTCCAATGACAACCCCATACATCATTTATCCATTGTATGATTTTGGTGTCATCTGTGAGCATCAAATAGATCTGATTAGTGCTAATGTTAAAGAAGGAACTACCATTATTCCACTTCATCTTCTCCATAGACTGAATACCCGAGACAGTCTTGCCAGGAAAGAAAGTCTCAACACCTTCGCAAATCAGAGTATATATTTTCTTGTGAGAGGGAGGAATGCTGAATTGTCTTCACATAATTCTTCCCATGAACCTAGTCGATTACAAATAAGGAGATCACCAATTGTAGAGATGCCTAAGACGTTCCAAATTCTGCCAGAACAACATTGAGTAAGAGCTAGAGGTTTGTTATTCAACATAACCCTTCACCAAAGAGATCTATCCACCACAGAGTATGTTGGAGAATGACCAATGAAAAATTTGTTATCAATAAGCTTCCTCACTTGAACCCATGCTTTCCAAAGGGAGGAGAAGACAATAGAGCCAAATGTTTATACCTTAAAATCACCCAGTAACACATCAAAGAATCCCACAAAGTTCCAATTCGTGCTTCTTTTTGGTTTGGATAGACTGTTATTATTTCTAATGAGAACCTTCCAAGGTTCATCTCCATGGATGGATTTGAAAATCCACTTGGTAGCTAAAGCACTTTTGTTAGCTTTAAGGTCCCGAAGACCCAAACCTCCCAAATCCTTTAGGATACAACACCAATCCTAGGATACATACACCCAAAAAGTATGGGGTAAAATCTGCAAGACTCAGTAAAACAAGTTAATAGCACCGAACTAAATGAATAACAAACTATTAAAACCCATTGAAGCCCCACTAACAACAGAAATGAAATCTAATCTATTGGAAATCAAATAAACAATTAAGCACATACCAATAGATAATTCAAGACTGTTGCTTATCTCTGCTTCTCTTGAAAGGTTGTTTGGATGGTGCTCAGAGTTGATACTGACAATGCTTTGACTTTGAAGATTCGAGAAATATGATAAAATGATTGTATGTTGATTGCAATTAACTCCAAAACCTGCAGAATAATTGTGTTCTTTGAAAATTTAGATCCTTTCAAATGAGGAAGAAGAAGGTTTAAATAGAGACTTCAGATTGATCGACGATTGAGGTTGACTCTGTGAAAGCAGATTGGATGGACAAGATAATTAGAAATGGAGTGAAGATTACGAAATTCTATTTTTGAAGAGAAAAAGAAAGAAGATAATATAAAACAATTTCGGAGAAATAACTTTCCAAATCGCAATTGATTTTTTGATTAAAAGAATTATTTTCAATCTACAATTTTGAGGATAATATAAAAGATTTTATTGATTTAAAGCTCTTTATGATTTTCAAAATTCTTAATTCCTATTGAGATATTTTTTTTTTTTTTAAATTTTAAATTTTTGATTTTTTGGAAGATTTTGGAATTAAAATTGAATTAAAAAGTCAATTTAGAAGAAAGCAGAATTAAATATAAACTAGAATGAAATTAGTTAGAAATTAAATTGAATTAATTTTGGGTTATTAATTTAATTGAAAATAAATAATTAGCTAATTTAAATAATTATAAATAACTATGAGAATTTAGAAATTGAATTTAATTATTTGATAAAGACCAATTAATTAAGGTGAAATTAATTAAATAAGATTGATTATTTAATTAATATTGAGAAATGATTAAATGATGAAAGGATTAGGACATAGCACATTTAAGATAATTAATTAAACAATTAAAGAACCATTTAATTAATAGAAGAATAATTAGTAGTTAAATGCGAGCTCGAAAATGTATCCATTTTTGGGTGTCTACATTTGCCTCTCTTTGATACAATGTGGCTTGTCGCGTTGTGTCAAAGAATTTTCAGATTTGATCCTGCCCCAACTTGCCCTGGCGATAGCAGGTGGATTTGACCCCTCAACAAATTAAGCAAAAAATGTGCTGGATGAACATTAATTTATTGACAACATTGTTAGTTAGAAGAAAATTAGTAAGAATTTTTTCTTTCATTGCAATCAACATTGTTGATGTAGCCAAGTCTTTGCCAGCTTTGTTTTTCAACATTTATTCATCATTTCGCCTTATTTGAAAAGAAAGAGATATTAACCCCCTGGATACCGCTACTATCTCTAATAACAAGAAGCAGATAACAGACAAAGAATGTTCGATTCTCTTCTAGGGATTAGCTAAGATCGTGGAATTGCGTCGCTGCCAGATACGTGACAGCTCCTATCTAATTTATCTTGAATCGTCCTTGCCCCAAAATTTTATCAAAACACTCCACAAACAACAAAAAAAGAAAAACAAGATTGTCAACCATCCCAACCACTCTCACCACTCAGTGGTATCCTTGAGGAGCATAGGAACACAATCACGAAGGATAAATCGATAATGGACTGACCTGATTGATTTTGTCAATAACCTTACTGATCATTGTTTGGATTGATTTTGATGTTTGATCAGATGCAGATCTGCGTAGTTTCAGGAATGGACTACCCGTATAAGACTGATTTGTCTGGTTTCGAGTGTATCTGTCATTGTCTAAGACATTTGATTGATTGATTGATTTGATTTTGATCGATAGATGACAGATTGGATTGTTGATAAGGACGGGTCTCATGAGTCCATTACTGATTTGTGAAGCTCATCGTTCTGATATGAATGTTTGTTTGATCGTCACTTTCTACTTGTCGTGACATAGATGATTCTATTGCAAGGATTTTGATGTGTTTTAATTTTTTTTTGTTCCATCAAAGGATTCATATGTTTGGAGTCGAGGTATGTGCGACGTATCACATAAGTGAAGGCCCTTATCATAGACACCCCATACATTGTTTCCCGTTGATGAATGTTTTTCTTATTTTTTGATTATTTTAGGATCTTTTAAGATGTTTTTGATCATTTTTTTAGGACTTTGTGTATTGTTTTTAAAAAGATTTTGAGGACTTTTTGCAAAATTTTAATAAATTTTTTCAGGACATTTTACTCTTTTTTATGGATTTGTTTCAGGGCTTTTTTCTTTTTTTTGATCATTTTTTTCAGGACATTTAAGCATTGTCCTCAATGTTTAGCAAGGCCAAGAAATTATGGATTGATGGATGGACTGGTAGATGGATGAAGGCCAAAGGTTTCTTATTTTTGCAACGGAGTCGTTTGGATGCCAAGGGATGGGATACCATGTTTTTGCCAAGCTTAGAGATTGGATATGATAAGATAGGGTAATGAAACAATGTATTGATTGGCATGTGGTTTACAAGAGTGGACATGTCAAGAGGGTGTTGAAAATATATTTGACATTTGTTTTCTCCTTAGTTTCTATCAAGACCAAGAGAGGGATTTGGATAGGACAATGATATGACATGAATAGGGAAAGCAAGATCAAGAATGGACAAGGGGAAGGGAAATGGATTGAAGGTTGTGATAAGATAGGCAATATGGACCAAATGGATGTAGATAAGATAAGGGGTATGGACCAAAGAGATGTAGACAACATGAAGCAGATAAGACATGCGATGCTTCTATGGATATTCCTAACATTGTTAAGATCAAAGTTGGGAAAATGGATACGTGGATGCTGATAAGATAATGGATATGCAGAACATAGGGTAATGGAGGAAATGAAAGGGATATGATAGGATAGGAAAATATGGATGAAACCTGCCCCCAAATATGGAAGATATTAGACATAGATTGGAATGGTTTGAATTAAGTTTCAGTATTTTAAGTTTCCAACTATCATGTCTATATTCTATTGTTTTGTAGGGTTTATTGTTAGTAGTTTGCTATTTCATATAGTTCATTGCTACTAATCTCTCTTATTCATGAGTCTTGCAGATTTCCCCTCCATACATTTTTGTGAACCCGACGTGAACATGCTAAAAATCTGATAAATTTGTCTTCTATATTTGCATGCAGGTTTTCTTTGCTGATTTGGTGTTGCATGCAAGTTTTGAAAGGTTTTGTCATATCTCCTAAAAGACTTGAAATTTTTCTATGAAATTTTTACTACAGGTTGGGGATGGTAATCAGGAGCCTATAGTCCAAAAATCAGATTCTTCTGATTAATTTTGTGCAACGTATAATTTGTTTATGATTTTTCATAAAAAAATATTTCTAAGAGAAAATCAACGAATTTCTCTGAAACATTTACATTTCTGGAAAGCTCTTACAAATTTAAATGGGGTCTGTACTCTACGTTTTTAATTTTGATAACAAATAATGATCTAAATAGATAGATCTTTGAAAACTGACATATTTTGATAAACCGGGTCCCTAGGGCACAAATGAAGGATTTAAAAATAAAAATAAAAATAAAAATTTCTTGTATTTTTGGAAAGCTTACTGATTTTCAGCAGAGGTTACTTCTTTCCATTTCTATTTTATTGGTCCAACAATATATCGAAAAAATGGATCTTGATGACTAGATCAAAAGCAAAAAAAAGATCAAGGTGCACTTGTTCCAATTTCAATTGATTTGTATGCACATCCTTGGTAAATTTTGGTTTTTCTAACTGTGTCAATTTTCCTTCACCTTGGATTCCTTGTGCTGGACTAACGTGTATGACAACTGCTGTGAATGCTAAGGAGTTGGAGCGTTTGCCCAGGTAAAAGTATATAAAAAATGCGCATAAACATCGAACAAGGTGCACGCTAATAGCCCTTTTATCTCAAGCATTTTTTATTGGCTGTGGTAATTTCAAGTTTTAATCACAGCTTAATTATGAAAGACCTCGTGTGTTTGTGAACAAAGCCAATAGGCCTATGCTCTCCCCTGTTTTGGGTGATCATAATGCCAAACCTGGTGGAGTTCCCTCTAGTCTAAAGGTCTTGGTTAATTAACCCCATGTATATTGTGCGTGGAAGTTAAGAGTAGTAGGGATATGCTCTCACCCTTCTTAGGGTGATCAGACTCCTAGACCTACTCCTAGTTTCATTTCTTTGCTTTCAGTAGGTAGATTAATTTGAGCCTTAGTGTCATACCTCCCAATATTTGCCTTAGCGAGGCCCGTGAGAGGGAAAGTGCAAAGTGGGATACAATTGCTTCAGCCGCGGTAATCAAACCCACTCTAAAATATATTGCCTTTATCCTTAATGAGGTGAAGGACAAAGAACATGTAATAGCCTTCCTCTAGTAGTCCTCACGAATTGCGCAAAACCTCCTTGGCGCTGGTGTGAAGCTTTTGAAAGAGAGGTAAAAGCAAGCTCTTGGAACATAATCCTTACTAGAACCCAGTTAAGTAGTAAGCCACCTTGTTAGCCATGTTGAACCAGACCGACCTTAGGTAGATTTTCTGGAATCTCTTTCTGTGCAAGACTTGTGAAAACAATTTGGAATGTATACTCAGTGTTTAGCTCTCATAACTATTGATTGGAGTGAGTGTTGTGCTTGTTTATTTTGTTTATTGCATTCAAGTTTCATGTTATAAGTGTCGTCAAAGCAACCTTAAAATCAGATTTCAAAAGTCCGTCATCAAGAACCCCAGGTCATTAGAACTAAGAGATCACAATCAAACATCAACAAGTCTTAACCATAGAGACAAGCCTTTTTCTTTCAGACTTCAATTCAAAAGGCAATTTAATCTTGGAATCACTGCAACAACATTTTGAAAAACACTCCAAACACTCCAAACCAATAGCGAGATGTCTCCTCCATACCCTTTTGGTCATAGACCAGTCATTAGATCTCAAACAAGGAACAACCCAGATGACATGCACTTCAATGCATTTCCTTCATACGAAAAAGAACAAAAACCCAACTACTATGATGACAAAGACCCTTTTGTGTATTTAGAAAGTTTCCTGGAGTTGGCACACGAATAATGACAAATTGATATCCTCATGCAATAAGTGCAAGACCTGCAAACTCAGCTAAACGATCTTCAAAATCAACATCAACCAAAGTCTTACACCATAGAGGACTTATATCCCTACCCTATTGATTATGTCTCCGATCACATCACATGTCAATGAACATCCTTTGATTTCCTCAAATCTACCACCAAGGATTTCCTAATCAAACACAATTGCAAACATGTCATCCTTTGGACATCGATCAAACATAATCAATAAGGAACCTATTGTACCACATGTTCAACCAACAAGTGCTTCACAACATGCAAACGACAATGTGGTATCACCAACAAGATCGCCCAAGCGACAAAAAATCCAATCGAATCCTTTCAATCATTTGCATCAGAAACTAACTCATAATCATCGTCTTATTGTTGAACAAGGTCAAAATAATTTTCCCATGTCTAGCAATGACACATTCCAAAATAATCACACCAATGACACATCTGCCTCCCATGAAGAAGTTGTCCCTCAAGAAGCCTCCATATTTCTCACCAGTTCTTGATCTCATGAAGTGTTACACAAGCAATCTTTTTCATTTCCATTGAATGATATATCTAGTGATGAGACCTCCCGAAGGCCATTTATAGTGGATTTCCAAGTTAATCCCTTTCACAATACAATTCCCTTGTACACCTCATCTATCCTAGATCCAATGCCACCATATGCTCCATTCCCAGACAAACCTACTCCAGAGAGTCCCATTTAAAGTCCTCCCTCATGTCAAAACATTGAACCCTTCCAAGAATCCACCGTACATATTCCAATTGATGTCCCATGTCAAGAGGGTGATGCAAAGCATGAAGAAATGAGTCCTAAAGAAAATCAAGATCAAGATCCCAAGAAGGACCAATCTCATACAACTGTTTACCAAGATCTTATCTTTCTAGAACCTAATGATGATCCTACCATCCATGTACATCCTATCAATGAGGATTCCCATTTATTCCAGGAACAAAGTGCCCTTCCAAGTCTTATTGACCTTCCACTTCCTATTCCTAAGAAAGATCATGATATCCTGTCCATTCTTCCAAATGATTCCTTTCATATTCGAGAGAAAACCACCCCTAAAATGGAGTCTGATGGTCCTCTTCCAAGTCAAGATCAAAGTATCCCTTCACCTTCATGTCCACCACAAGATCCCATCACCCCCCACATCCTTATCACGAGCCTACCATTCCTTCATCTCCATGTCCGAATCCTCCATGCTTTTCACAAGATCCTATCCTACCAAATTATCGTGTCAATACTCCTATTCTATCACAAGATCCCATTATTCCTCCTGATCCTAACACAATTATGCAAGTTGTTCATGAACCCCATACATGTCAAATGAGCTCTTCTATTTCCATCCATTTTGGTCCACTTCACGATCCTATTGTTTGTTTCATATCATATCCACCTCAAAATGGGCTCGCATCTTGTAAAAAGTATCATATTGGTCAAAACAAGCATTATCAAGTCAAAGAGTTAGACTTGCATGAACAAAGTACATTAAAACCCTTTCATATCAAAGAAAATTCAAATGATCATGACCTCCATAACAATGCTCATTCTTAAGATGTTGGTATCCCTTCAAAATCCAAATCCAAATGTATACCTTCCCCTTCATCCCTTCGATCCATCTTAGGTCCATATATTCCTCCATCCACTAGTTCACAATCCACTTCTCCTTTCCTGAATCAAGGTCAGCAAAGGCACACATCTTGGAGAACCTTCCACAAATCCAAAAGCCCTCCATACAATTCTTATCCATCCATTAATCACATTCCCTTTTCAAGCAATTTGTATGCCAAACATAAGTTCCATGAGTCGAGCAATCCACATGCAATCAAGGATCAACATGTCCAATCTAATCGACATGTAAAAATAAAGTAGAATATGATCCAAAAGAAAAAAGAAATGTCCAAAAGGCCACAAAGGCCCCTTGAGAAAAAAATGAAGTCAAAAGAAATATGGGTTCCTGAATCTTTTGTAGAAATAATGCATTCCAAGGACCCACAAAAGAATAAAAAATTAAAGCCCATGTGGATTCCTAAGAAGCTTCTTGAAGAACAGTGTCCCAAAGAAAAATCCAAGTTGGCATCCAAAATTGCTATCCCTCCATCTAAACGTCTCCAACCTTCCAAATCCTTTTTGGATCCTTATGTCCCAAAATTCATAACCATTCCTCCATCAAATCCAAAATCTCATTTTCTTCCATCAAATCCAAAATCTTCTTTTCCTTCAGCACCCCATCACCCCTCAAGGTGTGTACCAATGTTCTTTCCCACATGTCCATCCACTCAAAATCAAGTCTTCTTGCAATCCCTCCATTATCCAACACATATTCCAACCTTTCGTTCAACCTATCCAATCCTTCGCATAAACTTCATCCAATCATCCCTTTCGCCTCCCTTTGTCATTACCCTACCGTCTTTGAGCATACCACCAAAAGCTATGGTCCATTATTTTATATCTTTTAAAAGCACTATCCAAGGAAAAAGACGCTTGAGTCCTTCCTCTATGACTTATCACGAGTCCATCTTCCAAAAAGTCAGAAAGTAAAAAAAAAGTCAAAAAAATTGTCGCCTTGATGAAAACCTGGCAAACAGGCGTCTTGGTAACACAAAAATAATCAAGAGAAATAATTTCGTCCACTTGTGAAAACCTGACAAACAGATGCTTTAGGCAATTACCATGATGAAAACCTGGCAAACACGCGTCATGCGTAATTTATGAACTTCTTGCATTCCATACTTGGGGGCAGGTTTCATCCATATTTTCCTATCATATCATATCCCTTTTATTTTCTCCATTATCCTATGTCCCTCATATCCCTTATCTCATCAACATCCATATTTCCCTTTTCTCAACTTTGATCTTGACAAGGCTAGGAATATCCCTAGAAGCATCACATGTCCTATCTGCTTCATGTTTTGCACATTCCTTTGGTCCATATTGCCTATCTTATCACAACCTTCAATCCGTTTCCTTTCCCCTTGTCCATTCTTGATCTTGCTTTCCCTATTTATGTCCTATCATTATCCTATCCAAATCCCTTTTTTGATCTTGATAGAAAATAATAATGTAAAAAATGTGAAATATGTTTTCAATATCCTTTTGACATGTCCACTCTTGTAAACCACATGCCAATCAATGCACTGTTTCATTACCCTATCTTGTCATATCCATTCCCTAAGCTTGGCAAATATATGTTATCCCATCCCGTGGATAGTCCTTGCCATCCAAACAACTTCAAGACATACTAAGAAACCTTTGGCCTTCATCCGTCTACCAGTCCATCCACCAATCCATAATTGCGTTACCTTGCTAGACATTAGGGGCAATGCTTAAATGTCCTAAAAAAACAAAAAAAACATTCAAATAAAGTCCTAAAAAAAATCCATAAAAAAACAAAATATCCTGAAAAGATCCATAAAAATTTGCAAAAATTCTTGGAAAAATCTTAAAAAATAAATCATAAAGTCCTAAAAAAAAATCAAAAATATTTTAGAAGATCTTGAAATAATCCAAAAAAATAAAAAAAAAACATTAAAATATTCATCAAGGGGAAATGATGTATGTGGTGTCTATGATAAGGGCATTCACTTATGTGATACACTGCACATACGTCGACCTCAAACATGAGAATCTTACAATGGACAAAAAAAATCAAAACATGTCAAAAATTCATTGCAATAAAATCATCTCTGCTACGACAAGTAGAAAGTGACAATCAAACATTCATATTAAAACAATGAGTTTCATAAATCGATAATGGACTCATGAGACCCGTCTTTATCAACAATACAATCTGTCAACTATCGATCAAAACCAAACCAATCAATCAAATGTCTTATACAGTGACAGATACACTCGAAACTAGACAAATCTATCTTATACAAGTAGTCCATTCCTAAAGCCAGGCACATCCACATCCGATCAAACATCAAAATCAATCGAAACAATGATTAGTAACGTTGTTGACAAAGTTAGTTAGATCAGTCCATTATTGATTTATCCTTCGTGTTTGGGTTCCTATGCTCCTAAAGGGTACCACTAAGTGATGAGAGTGGCCGAGATGGTTCACAATCTTGTTTTTCTTTGTTTGTTGTTTGTGGAATGTTTTGATAAATTCTATGGCAAGGATGATGTAGGGTGAATGTGATAAGTATTGTCACACATATAGCAACCACACACACCCATGATCCGAGACAACCCCGGAACGGTGTCAAACATTCCCTGTTTGTTTTTGTCTTGTTCAATCAGAGATCGTAGTGGTATCTAGATGGTCAATATCTGGGTGCGTTCGTATCTCTTTCTTTTCAAATAAGGCGCAATGATGATGTTGAAAATATTTGGCAGCGACTCAAAATAATCACCTATCTTGATTGCAAATAACTAAATCTTCACTTCTTATTAATTCATTATTCTCACTAACATTTCTTCTATCAACCAAATCAATCCAATCAGTCAATCATTAAAGTGGTCAAAAGACTCAATCAGTGAATCGATCATTATTTGTCTTATATCGAACGTGTCCTTGAAACCAGACATTGTCACTTGTCTACAGGGTATGTCTTCCCTGAAGGGTAAAAGCACAAAGCTGTGTCACGTTTCAGGACCACTTATCAGCACAGCTAAATTTGAGTATTTCTAAATAAAAATTAATTTTTGTCAAACATATGGTCTAGCTAGATAAGTGGTTAACCTTTTCCAATTGGAAATGTCTATTAAATGCATGTTTTATACCAATTACCAAAGAAATAAAATTATTTCAGAAAATTGATGTTTTAATAACCCTTACTCTTTTTAATGATATTTTTCAAAAATATAAAAAATACCCTTTTGTAGAGCTTAGAGTCAAGATTATTTTCATATAAAGTTTATAATATTTTGATTAGATCTAATATATTATAATTTCAAAATACAAGAAGTAGGTATTTTAACATTCGAGAAGATGTTGCTTCAAATAAATAAAAAAAATAGTAAATCATATCAAAAAAATTTAAAATTTATATTTAACACTAGAGGAGAGAGTCCTCTTCAAGAATATGTAATTTTTTTTCTGAATGGTGTAGATTTGATAGGGGAAATTTGGAGGGAGGTGAAAACTATCGATTTCAGATAAGTTCAACTTTGAGCAGTTATAAAGGAGAAAATATACATTGAAAACCAATCTTTCTTCTTTTCTGCACTAGCTATACATTTTATCTATAACATATTTTGAAATTAGGAGAAAAATAGATTATTTGCATATACTTGTTTGGAGGGAACTAGACCCCAGATTTTCAGCAGTTTTCAGCAATGGAAAAATGGACTTAAAAATTTAAAAAACTATGTACATTCTTGTTCAATTTTTTTTTAAAAAATTATAGACATAAACTTAATCCATTTTTACACATTTATTTAGTTTACATCATCCTCAAATTTTAAATACAAATGCCACTTTTTATGTCGTTAAAATTGAACAGTTTGCATGTTGTGGTCCTCTTCCTTTATAAAAGTGTGACACAGGTTTGTACTTTTACCCTCAAACCAAACGTTGTCACTTGTCTTATACATGATAGGTCCTTCCTGAAACCAAACATGATTCTCCATCAACCATCTCTATGTCCAATGTGGATCTAGTAATCATTGCCATCTACTAAGTCTTCACTTCTTACTAACTATTCTTCTCTTTCATCATGTCATCAAACATTCATCTTCTTCTTTCGAGGGATCATTTCTAACTTTGTTGCACAAACAATCTCTCGAGGGGGCACCATATTACCCCATCGTCACCTTATTCCCATCAGGGCAAGCTGAGACAAATTTTTTGTGATTATTCTTTGAAACAATGCTCAAAATCACATTATATCAAAGAAGGGCAAAATGTAGACACCTAAAACTGTCCAATGTCTGCAAACAACAAACTTTTTTCTTAATTGATTAAATAATCCTTATTATTTAATTAATTAGTATCATTCTTTTAATTTGAATTAAAAAAACTAACATTTCCCTCCCTTCTCATAATTAAATATTTTTAATTATTTAATTATCTAATTTTCTTCTAAAATTAATTAAATAATTTTATTATTTAACTAATCAATTTCCTCCAATTTAATTTAATAATCTTAATTTTTTAATTAAAGTATTTCTTCCACTTTCTCTCATAATTAAATAATTATTTTAATTATTTAATTAGTTAACTAACTCTTTTATAATTAAATGAATTCTTAACTTTTTTATTTTTATTTTTTCGAAGAAACCAAAGTCTCCTAAAAATAAATAAAATCTTTATTTTATTTATTTATCTTAATCTTCTATAATTAAATGAATTCTTTAATTTATTTAATTAATTATTTTTTTTCAAAAAAAAAATCTCCTAAAAATAAATAAAATCTTTATTAAAATTCGTGGCTCGACTACTTTTTTCAAAAAATAAAAAAATAAAAAAAATAAAGTCTTTATTTTATTTCTCTAAAATATTCTCCAATTAAATAAGTTTTTTAAAATTTGTTTGATTCACTTTTTGAAGAAAACTTCTTCTAAAATAAATAATTTTTTTATTTTATTTATTGTCTTCTCCTGCATATAATTAAATATATATTTTTAATTATTTAATGCTAATTAAGTCTTCAATTTCATCCACTTCTCAAATAAAGCAGTATGTTGTATCTAGTTTTAAAGCAGTTTTATTGAATCTCGTCTGTCGAAAAAAAATCTTGTCTCTAATTATCTCGTCCGTTCAATTAGTCTTGTTTATCTATATAAAACTCACTTCAAACCCATATGAAGGATCATGTTTTCTTAATAGCAATTATCTTATACAAGTTTCATTTCTTAGCAATCAAATCATCAAGCTTTTTCAATATTTATCTCGAATCTTTGAGTCTAAATGCTGTCGAATCCAACTCTGAGCGCCAACTAGCAACATCTCAATAGAGTACAGAGAAGCAATGAAAGCCAGTAAACATTAATCAGTTTGTAATGAATTTAGTTTCATTTTTTTATTTATGATTATTCATGCTTGTTATTTTTGTTATTAGTATGACTTTTATGTTGATTATTAGTTCGTACTTTGATTAGTTTGGTGCTATTAATCGTCTATTTGAGCTTGTGTAGATTTTCCCTACATACAGTTTGCACGTTCATGATCACATTTTGCACGTTCAGATTTTCCCTACATACATTTTGCACGTTCATGATACATTTTGCACATTCTAATTATCTCGTTCGTTCAATCAGTCTTGTTTATCTATATAAACCCCCTTCAAACCCATATGAAGAATCTTGTATTCTTATTAGCAATTATCTTATGCAAGTTTCGTTTCTTAGCAATCATATCATCAAACTTTTTTAATATATACCTTGAATCTTTGAGTCTAGATGCTGCCGAATCCAACTTTGAGAGCCAACTGGCAACATCTTAACAGAGTGTAGAGAAGCAACGGAAACCATTAAGCATTAATCAATTTGCATTGAATTTAGTTTCATTTTTATTTCTGATTATTCATGCTTTTTATTTCTGTTGTTAATAGGGCTTTTATGTTGATTATTAGTTTGTTCATTGTTTAGTTCGATGCTATTAATCCTCTATTGGAGCTTGTGCGGATTTTCCCTACAAACATTTTGAGTTGATAGAGACGAGTCATGTTTTAGTACGCCAGGAAACAGGTTCACCAAAATGTATGGGGTAAAATCTGTAAGAATCATTACAAGTTAATAGCACTGAAGTAAATGAATAACAAACTATTAAAACCCATTAAAGCCTCACTAACAACAGAAATGAAATCTAATCTATTGGAAATCAAATAAACAATTAAGCGCAAACCAATAGATAATTCAAGCCTCTGTTGCTTCTCTATTATTCTTTTGAAAGGTTGTTTGCATGGTGCTCAGAGTTGATACTAACAACACTTTGACTTGAAAGATTTGAGAAATATGATAAAATGATTGTATGTTGATTGTAATTAACTTCAAAACCTGCAGAATAATTGTGTTCTTAGAAAATTCGGATCCTTCAAATGAGAAAGAAGGTTTAAATAGAGATTTCAGTTTGATCGACGATTGAGATTGACTCTGTGAAAGCAGATTGGATGTACAAGATAATTAAAGATGAAGTAAAGATGAAAAAATTCCATTTTCGAAGGGAAAAAGAAAAAAGATAATATAAATCAATTTTAGGAGAAAATCAGTTTCCAAAATGCAATTGATTTTTTGATCAAAAAATGTTTTTCAATTATCCAATTTTGAGATAATTACATGATTTTATTGTTTTAATTTTTTTTTTGATTTTCACAATTATTATTTCCTCATGAAATTGCTTTTTTCTGATTTTTTAGAAGATTTTCAAATTAAAACTGATTTAAAAATTTAATTTAGAAGAAAGCGAAATTAAATCGAAATTAGAATGAAGTTTTAATTAAGTAAAAACATGTTTTGAAAGGACCCGACACCTTTTACAAAAAAAAATAGCGAAAGATAGAGCGTTGAGAGGACAAAAAAACTGTGAAGCACTACTAAACAAGTCAAAGGGAACTAACAATAGTCCCCACAAAGTGGAACAAAGACCAGACCAACTAACTACAACAAAGGGTTATCAAGATTTACATTTAAGCCCATCCTTATGTGAATGTAAATTCATATCAAAAGAAGGCTTAGAAGACTTTAATTTCTTTCCTTTAAATGTTGTGCATCTATCCTCCACCTTCTCAGCAAGATTCTGCAAAGCCAAATAATTAACAACAAAACCCACAAAACCCTGAGAAACAAGGCTGGCCACACCAACATCCACAGTTGGGCTAGGGACAACATCACCTCCAATCCCCATATCCCCTCCTGGTGAAACATGGACAACAAAACCCGCAACACCAGCATACATGATAGCTATCTAGAGACAACATCAACAATACGGTCAGGAGCAGTAGCATCAACACCCGAAAGGACATCATCAACATTCTGAACCATGACATCACCCAA
>MU223935.1:1440397-1461052 GCA_018584345.1 Thuja plicata | reverse complement strand
AGAAGCTAACAGCCAAACCCCCATCCTTAGATTTGCGAACTGTATAATCGCGGCCAGAAGCCCCCAACCACCAAGAAGGCGATTTCTTCGGTTTAACCTTATCAGATAAACACTGAGCAACAATATGACCAGTCTTGTGGCATTTCCTGCATCTGCACGAGATTCCCTCAGAATCTAGATTCTGGATCCAAGAGCCCTTAGGGGAAGCCAGAGTAATCTTCTCAGGGAGACCCTTAGAAACATCAACCTCTATTAGGATACGAGCATACGTTAGATGAAAAACGTCAGAGGAAACCAGATTAACCATCTGGAAATCCCCAATAGCCACCCCCACAGATTCTAGAAAAGATGAAGGGGAAGATTCGGGAGCCTCACCCATAAGGGTATTTTATTAAAGATCTCAGTAAGAGGATCAAAATCCTGCTGCCAAGGTTTGGCCATAAGGGGGAAACACTCCTTCCAAGTGAAACAACTATCACACAAAATAGTATTCCTATCTTCAACATTTTCAAACTTTGCAATAAAAAAACCCTTTGCCATAGGGTATTGTAACCACCTGGATTTGGTCTGCTCAGACTATAGACCCTATTTGCCCTGAGTACGATCATACCCCCAATTATGTTCAAACGACCCTGTTACTGCTTGACATAATTCATTTTAAATTAGATTTAATGTCCTAGGTGATTTTTATCACTGAATTATATTAACTACTACAACCATACAATTCAAATAAATTCAAACCAATTAAAACAAATCAAATTCAAAACATGGCTATAGTATTTAATCATAAAGGAATTAAATGAACCTCAATATGTCTCATCACTTGCAAATGAACCCATTCCCCTAGCCTAATTAATTTAATTAAATTGGCTATAGTCCTATTGATTATTAAAAAGCATTTAATTGTTTAAATAATTAATATTCTATTTTTGAATGAATTAAATAAGTTTAATTCATTTCATTAATATTCCTCTAAACCCCTAACCTAACTCACTTCAACCACTTTGACACTGGGTTCAAACCTATCCCAACCCATTCACCCCATGCTAATCTAATTCTAATCCTAATCTAATTCTAACCCACTTCCTAATGTTGTCACATTCCATTAGGGAGTGATTAAAGGACTCCACCCACTTGAGAAAATCAAAGAATCTCAAGATTCCTTCCCTCAAGTCCACTTTCTCAAGCCACTCTCTTACACTTTTTCCATGCTTTTTTAAGACTCTCATTAATGCCTCATTAATGTAGATTCCTTAAGCCCATGTCTCCACCATGCCTATTGAATGCCTTTGACATTTATTTCTTCTTACACACCATTAATGAGTTTTTCAACTCTATTAATGCACCTTGTCCCCCTTCTCTCTCCTCATTCTTCTAATAGAAGGGGTTTTTGAGCACAAATAAGCCTTCATTTTTTTAGAATAAAATTGCTTTGTTATGCTGTTAGAATAAACCTAGGCTCATCATATTTTATATTTCATATTCATGCATTGTTATTTTCAGGGTTTTTAGAGCGAGAATGCATGTTTAGGAGATATCTTGCTTGTTTTAACTCAAAACTTTCATACTAAGTCGTATATGTCACTGATATTAGCATAATCTGAGGGCTATTGTGTTACTTATCATACTCTTCTTAGTTAGAAAGCAATAGGTCGATTTTAGTTGTTTTATATGCTCATCTAACCATGTTTTTCACTAATGCAATGACATATTGAAGTGTTGTGTCTCTCTTAACAGGTACAAAAATTACACACAATTCTGGCGCCCACCGTGGGGCTCGATTTGAGATTTGCCTAATTTTTAACCTCCTTTTTCACTAATATTTCTTCCTAGTTTTTAGGTCCAGAATCACATCTAGTCATTTTGGCTTGCATCCGGGATACACCATTGTACCGCAGAAAATAAGGCTCGCATCCGATATTTCCCGGATAATTTTTGGTTTAGGATCGCATCTGGGGAACATTCAGTCGCATCTAGTGACAAAGGCTCGCATACGGTATACGATATCACATCCTGTTAATTTAAGATCGCATCTGGTGAATTTTTTTGTAACTTCATTGCCTAACCACTAATGTTTTCGTGCTTGATTTCTTTGATATTTTCACAGCTTAACCAGTGCTTGCAGGTTTCCATCAAAGGTTTTTATTGGGAGTTTAAACGAAGAATACTAACATGGTTTTTCAGGTTGCCCAACCCCCATCTTGACTTCTATTTTTACATGCTTTTTGACACTAATAATTTTTTTTCTAATCTATCACTAAACTGATTAGAGGACTATGCTCTTTTCCTTTAAGGAAAATCAGAAACTCACACATCAGTTTATGGGCTGAAAGGAATTTGGAGATAATTGAACCAAAGCAAACAAAGCTAAATTTCAATTTGGATTAGTAACTGAACAATCAAAGCACTAAATTTGCGGGTTAATTAAACAAGCACACCGTCTAAATTTGGGATTAGAAATTGAACAAGCTACTCATTTAAGATTGTGGATTAATTGAACAAGCAAACTTTCCCTTCAAAGAATTCTGTTTTCCATTAAATAGGAACATTTTAAATCGAGCACAACATTGCTTGAGGGAATGAACTGTTTGCTTGATTATGTTTTGGGAGAAAACGGTATCGATTAGGAAGTATGCTCTTCTTCTTCGGAGGAATCAGAAATCTAGACATCCTACACTCGCCAATCCTTTGTAAGCTTATTCAATAGTAGAGGGCCTGCCAGTTGAGGAAACAATCTCTTGGGAACGACCCAAGTGAGGACAGGTTTTACGCCAACCCTTCCAACTCACTATAAATAATTGCTTCCTCGTAGGCCAAAGCCTCGGAAGACGGAATCAGTTTTGTTCATGGAATTCTGACATCATTCCTTGAACATGCTTGGGTATGTGTAGAGCGGAGCCGCTTGAATCTTACTTGCGAGACTACTACTTAAGTACTCATCGAGCTATACATCTCAATTTTGCCTTGTGCAATTCTATGGGGGACGGTTTCAAACGGATTGCCCAATAATAGACAACATTTCAACTGAAAAAATTCCTGATTCATCCCCGAAAGGGTGATAATCTTTGTGCAAGGCAAAAAGTAATTGCCCCAAGACACTCGTCATATCGTGCCCTCACTTGCATTTGAAATCGGCTAATACAACATCATTACTGAAGCCATTGCGTGCTTGGTGATGATTGTATTCTGATTAGCATTTGAGTGTGTGCCTGAGTCAACGAGCAAAGATTTTCATCCTCCACTTAGAAAATAGGGATAAGATGAGTGTTTGTTTCACCCTCCTAACAATGCAAATTTGTTTGATGTGCCTGAAAAATTATTAAAAATATAACATCTTCAAACAATCAACAATTTTTAATCCTGGGTCCACACATGTGTTTACATTCACTAACGAGTCGCAAAACACAAAACTACAATCAGACGAACTTCACGCACTTCCAAAATAAACTTTTCAAAATTGATCAAATCTGACAGAGACATCAGAAAATCGCATTCTGGATTTCCTGAATCGTATTCAATATTTAGGCTCGCATCTGGTATCCTGGCTCGCATTTAGTCAGGACATTGTCGCATCTAGTATTTAAGCTCGCATCTAGGGTTGTCAGTAGATCGCATCCAGTATTTCTAGGCTCGCATCTGGGAGCTCGCATCTAGGACAGTGGGCACTTGCAAGATAGTTTCTCAGAAAGTCTCAGTTGATTTGGATACCCTTTTGGCTCTTTAGTCTGTCCCTGTTGTCTTTTCTAGTCTCCCTGTTGTTATATCAAAACACTTTTCGAAACGTCCACCTTGCATGTCCTGTCGGTTTCTTGCAATCTGTCTCAATACGTGTGGTCTATCCGCTTCTTACAACAACTTGGTTCCCAACTCACTATCAGGGCATTCTAACCCTCTGACGCTGGAATCATTTACTTCCACCAAAACTCTAACGATACTTCCACCTAGACACACTCACTTGAACGATTCAAGATACTACCTAACACTCGTGGGAAACGTTGACGAAAGTTGAGACACAACTTCATGGTTAACACAAGACGCAACAAGTACATCTATAAAAGATCGAAAGTGCCTCCTAAATCACCGCACTTTCAAGGCGAAACATCTCGCAGTTCCCTACTTGATCTAGACTCTCCACAAATGGATAGAAACACTCGTGAATGGAGTGCAGCTTTTGAAGAATGACAATAGAAAAAGCCAAAAGCACGAAGATCTCGATGAGAATGAAGAAACCACCTTTGAACGTCATCCATTTGGATCAGACAGTGAGAGGGAGATCCTTGAAGATGAGTACGATAAACTAAAACAGAGTAAGAGGTTCCACAAGATATTGGAAAGGATAATTGATGACAATAAAGAGAAATACTTCCTCCATTTGGCATGCACCGGTGTAAAATTACCCCTGGATTATGATGTGGAGAAACTCAAAGAAAAGGAGGAACCAACTCCTATATCCATTCTCACCAAACAACTCACTTTGATGCAAACAGAGCTTGCAAACCTCAAACAAGAGAAAAAGAAACCCAAAACAAAATACTCTTTGGACGCCATTTGTCCATTCCCTTTTGACAAAAGTATCAGTATGGTTCCATTCCCTCCCAACGCGGCACGACCAAAATACGACAAGTATACGGGAGAGACCGATCCACATGAACATGTTTGAGAGTTTTGTGCTCTTAGCATAGAGTACATGCATGAACCCACTTACCTCATGCGACTATTTCCTGGAAGTCTAGGAGGCAACGCCATGGAATGGTTCTCGAAACTTACGCCCAAGGTCAAAAATTTTGAGGAGTTGATTCAACAATTTATTCAACATTACTCTTACAACATCCAACATGATGTGACTATGATGGATCTATGTAATACTAAACAAAAGACCGACGAATCATTTACACACTTCCTTCAAAGATGGAGAAAAATCTTTGCACGGTACTCGAGAGCTATCCCTGAATCGAAGATGGAAATCTTTGTCAATAACTTGGTACCAAAATTGAACTACACATTGCAAATGCAAGATTACCCTAGTTTCGACAGGATGATTAAAAACGCCCTCCGTATCGTAGAAGTTATGGTCAGAAAGGGGGAGATCATTCTTCAAAGTGAAAACAAAACAAACAACTCCAACTGCAAGCCTAAATGGTGGAAACAGAACAAGAATGTTGTCAACGATGGCGTAGTAAACGCATCCAATGTTGGCCCTAAACCTGAGGTATTCAATCTAACCAACAGTATGCAAGCAAGCAAGGATGCTAAGGTAACAACTCCCATACCCAAAGCAAACAATGATAATAGCAAGGGACGAACATGGACTTCAAAACCTCATAGAACATTCACTCCTTTGGGAGAGCCTCTCGAGACTGTTTTGAAGACACTTCTAGACAACAAAGTTCTCACAATCCCAGATTCCAAACCATAGGAACCAATGGTCAAACCCAGATGGTGGGATGATAACTCCTACTGTGTCTTTCACAAGAACAAAGGACACAAGACTAACAATTGCCTTAAGCTTAAACATATCATTCAAGACCTCATTAAAGGAGGTAAGATCAAAGTGGACGGACACACTACCAATGAAGATCATACAACATTCAATAAACCATTTCCTAATTACAACAAAGGGGAAACATCTAAAGGGAAAGGTAATGAAGTAAACTACACCTATTCCAACAATGATAATGTGATCAATATGTTAGACATTAAAACTGAATCAATTAATGTGGTCACAATCAAAGGTGTTTCCTTCCACTCGAATGCAGTAACACGGAGCCAAGCACAGGTCACGATCAAAGGACCCAATTCCTCCCCAAAACCAACATCAACGTCCAAGGTTCCTATCATTACTATCCCTAAACCAGCAGCACAACACGTGGTTACTATTCCTGGAGCAAAGTATGACTTGGTAGACCAATTACAACGAACCTCTGCCAAAATTTCCATCTTCGAGTTGCTTAAAATATCCACAGTACATAGGGAAATCCTAGAACAAGCTCTACATGCTACTAACTTCCCAAAGGATATTGATATCGAAAAATTCCAAGCAATGGTCAATCACATCTCAGCGCCACATTATCTCTCCTTTTCTGAAGAGGATGATAATTCATTGACACATCCACATAATCAACCCCTCCATATCAAAGTCTTCATTCATAAATCCTGTGTTAGACGCGTGTTGATAGATGGAGGCGTAGGATTGAATATTTGTACACTTGATCTGATCAAGAAACTGGGTCTCTCAGAACAAACAATTGATTCTAGAAGCAAAATAACTATCAAAGCTTATGATGAGGAAGAAAGATCCTCTAAAGGAATTATTGTTCTACCTATCAGAGTCGGACCAATTGAAAGGAATGTCGTATGTCAAGTTCTGGATCTACCCCTAGCCTACAATACCCTGTTGGGGAGACCATGGATTTACGAAATGCAAGCTGTCCCCTCAATTACCACCAGTGTATCAAGTTCGCACATAATGGGGTGGAAGTGACAATTCCTGCGGACGCTAACTATACTTGTAATAATATCAAAGCAGGTAGTATGATTCCACATAAAAGGGAAGTTATGGATAAAATTGCTCCTGAGACTACCAAGGACATGGTTATGAAGAGTTTTGGCAAAACCTTAAAACTTGAAGAAACATGTATGAGAGAGTACAAACTGGACCTGACTCCCTCACTAATAGAATTACCCATATCACTGAGATCCTATGGCAGACCCTCCTTGACATTCACACCTACTGCATCCAAGGAGCCAGAAGTACACAAAGCAACTGGCATGGTAAAGACATCGACATCTTCTTTAAATAACACAGAAGAACAGGCAGTCTTGGACTGGCTTTATGAAGGAGAACCGATGGAAGCTGAGGTCAAACATGTAGAGATATCCCCAGAACAATATGGAAAAGGATATGATTTCCTCAAACAGATGGGATACAAAGGAAAGGGACCTCTAAATGACACAGGAAGAGGACTTATTGAGCCTATACGCATGGAGTTCCGGAATACTAGAGACAAAACATGACTGGGTTTTAATACTAAAACTGACAAACCTGCTTCAAAAGACAGCCTAGCCTCAAACATTGGAGTGATGAAAAAGATGAACTAGAGCAGTGGTCCTATGAAAGGTTACTACATGTTGGCGCAGAGAATCCCAACTATTAAGGAGAGCGCTATGTACCCACCTTTGAGGTACCACAAGATCTTCAAACCCCTTTGTTAGCACAACCTCCCATTCAAGAGGTAGGAGACTCAACAACAGATGATTCACAGATACCCTTGATAGCCACAGCTACAGAAAGCACACCTCGACGACAAGATTTACATCCTAACTGGGGGAAATTGGTCACAGTTTCACATATTCTTGATCTACCACACTTTGATCCACAGGTAGCTAACCGAGTACAACAGATAACTATTGCTGAATACTTAAACATATCTGATGATGAGGTCACTGACTCTCATGATTATGAATGGGATGAGCTATCTGTCGCCATAAAAGATATTGAAATAGATACAATTCACATGTTTGCGGCTCCCTTAGCTCCTTGTGAACAGTCTAACACTACTCCCAACGACACTAATAATCCTGAAGCAGAGGAAGAGTTCCTTCTCCCTGTCATGGATGGAGAGACTGGTGCTTTCCTAAGTCTAGAAGAAATTCAAAGGCGACAAGAAAGAAGCCTCCTTTTACAGAGAGATGAAGATGATAGTTCTATTGACGAGCCACTAGAGTTTGGTCCACATATGACTAACAACGACCCTTTTTATGACGATCTAACTCTTATTGATCTAAACATTGAAAAAATTAACTTAGTAGAACATGTCATGTCGGTTAATGGTCTTGATGCTAATGTGATGCTGTCCTTCCCAGAGTCTGATTCCTTGTCTTTGATACACCCAGATCTAATTGATTGGACTAACACTGATCCTATTCCTATTCTCAACTTTCCCAATGACTACACCCTAGCTTGCTATCTCAATGCTTGTGAACCTTACCCTTCTTCCACCAATGCAAGGGGCGAGAACATATCACAGAAGGATATAAGGTTTCTTAGTCAAAAATTAAAAAACAAAAAGAAAAAGGGAACTGATGGTGAAAACCACGTTGTGGCAGTGTCAGATCCTAAAATAGTAAAAATAAAAGACGTATCCAATGGTGAAAATTTCTCAGAGGCGCCAAAGGATGAGATTCTTGATACCCTCCTGGAGCACTTTCAGGAAAGGTCTTCAGTTCTGATAGAACCAACACAACTAGTTAATTTGGGCACCATTGAAGATCCTTAAATAGTACACCTTGCACAATCTTTGTCATAAGAGGAGAAGACGCAGTTCACAGAGTTCCCGAGGGAAAAGAAGATAAACTTTGCATGGTCTTATATGGATATGCCTGGACTAGATCCTAATCTAATCATGCACCACTTATCTATAACTCCCAAGATCAAGCCCGTAAAACCAAAACTTAGAAAGATGCATCCTCATGTTGCATTGCTAGTAAAAGCAGAGCTAGAGAAATTGTTGAAAGCTCGATTTATCAGTCATTGCCTACGCAGGATGGATCTCCAATGTGGTCCCCGTGTCTAAATCTGATAAATCTATCAAGATATGTACGAACTTCAGAGACTTGAACAAAGCATGTCCTAAGGATGACTTCCCGCTACCTAACATTGACATGATCATAGACCTCTCAGCCGGATACCAGGTGTATTCTTAAATTGATGGTTTCTTAGGCTATAATCAGATAAAAATTGCCCCTGAGGATCAGGAGAAAACTGCATTTACATGCGCATGGGGCACCTTTTGTTGGAACATCATGCCATTTGGGTTAAAGAATGCTGGTGCCACATATCAAAGAGCAATGACTACTATATTCCACGATATGATGCATAAGAACATGGAGGATTACGTGCATGACACCTTAGCCAAATCAAAGGAAATGAGCACTCACATTGCTAACTTGAGAAAGATATTGAATCGAATGGAGCAGTTCCAACTCAGGCTCAATCCAAAGAAGTGTGCCTTTGGGGTCCAATCAGGAAAGCTCTTAGGGTTTATAGTTTCACCGAAAGGGATTGAGGTAGATCCTGCAAAGGTCAAGGCTATTCTAGAGATGACTCCTCCATGCAACATCAGTCAAATGAGGACATTGCAAGGGAGACTTCAATCAATTAGAAGGTTTATGTCACAACTTGCTGATAGAGCACAACCCTTTACCAAATTACTACATAAAGGGGTCACCTTCAAATGGGATGAACACTGTGAAGCCAACTTTAGAGAATTAAAAGGGTACCTGGCTACTCCTATTCTTATGGCGCCTATTCATGGAAAACCATTACTCCTATATATCTTAGCTATAGCTACACCATTAGGAGTATTATTAGCACAAGAGGATGAAACAAAAAAAGAAAGAGCTATCTACTACATCAGTAGAACGCTAGTCTCCTATGAGCTCAATTACATCATTATTGAAAAAGCATGCTTACCAGTCGTCTTCGCATCACAGAAATTGAGACACTACATGCTCTCACATACAGTAAGGCTCATTGCTAAGATTGATCCTTTAAAGTACCTTTTGAGCAAAACAACATTGACATGGCGTTTGGCAAAATGGGTCCTCATTCTAAGTGAATTTGACATTGAGTATGTAGACAGGAGGGCTATTAAAGGACAAGTCCTCGCAGATCAACTGGTTGATTTGCCACTTCAAGATGACGAACCTCTAAGGATTGAATTCCCTGATGAGACCATTATGCATTTGACTGAGTACCCACGGAAGATGTACTTTGATGGTTCTTTCACACAACAAGGCTCTTGGACAAGAGTTCTATTCATAACTCCTCAAGGCTACAAGATACCCAAGTCTTACAAGTTGATGTTCCCATGCACGAACAACATTTCAGAATATGAGGCACTGGTCAACGGTCTTAAGCTTGCCATGGAATGGAAGATTGTAGAGTTACAAGTGCACGGTGACTCCCAGCTCGTTATTAATCAGGTCAACAGAGATTACTAGACAAAATATGAAAAGTTGACACCCTACAAGCAACTGGTTGATGACCTAAAGAAATACTTTGTCTTCATCACATTCCAGCATATACCTAGAACATAGAACAAAGCTGCGGATGCTATGGCTACATTGGCATCCATGTTACAACTAGAGGAACATCAATTCCGCTATGACTTCTTGGTGGAAGAACTCTCCTATCCTGCCTTTGATACCCCTGAGTACCAAGTAATCTGTGCTTTGAACACCCCAGACCCATCTCGGTATGTTAATATCATTGCCTATCTCACTGACCAAACTATTCCTAATAATCTCTCCAAAAATGAGAAAAGAGCCTTGATTAGGACAGCATCGCGTTATGTCCTCATAACTAATAACTTATATCGACGAGGTCTCGACGGTACGCTTCTTAGATGTTTATAACTCAAAGAGTCTGATCGCGCATTAAAAGAATCCACGAAGGTGTATGTGGATCACATTCAAACGACTTTTCACTAGCAAAGAAACTGCTCAGAGTAGGCTATTACTGGCCCACCATGGAAAAATATGCTATTCAGTTTTCCAAAACATGTCATAAATGTCAGACACATGGAAATCTCATCCATGCTCCTGCCAGAGAACTTATACCTTTTATTACACATTGGCCATTTCAGCAATGGGCCTTTGACTTGGTTGGACAAATATATCCCAATTCTTCAAATGGACACAAGTTCATCATTACGACCATTGAGTATTTTACAAAGTGGGTCAAGGCTGTGCCGCTAATCAAAGCCACTAGCAAACAGGTGGCTATGTTCATTCTGAACTACATTATTTGCAGATATGGGATACCCTCCTCAATTGTAACAGACAATGGGGGCCAATTTAAAAATCAAGACATTGATGACCTTTGCGAACAGTTCCACATCACTCATCATTGCTCCTCAATCTATTATCCTCAGGGTAATGGGCAGACGGAGGCATCTAACAAGAATATTCTCAAGATCCTACATAGAACTGTATGTAAGTCTGGCAAAGACTGACATCTACAACTGAATTCGATACTATGGGCCTACAGAACAAGCATCAGAACACCAACTGGAGCCACACCATTTGGTCTAGTCTATGGCGCTAAAGCAGTACTACCTATTGAGGTTGAAATTCCATCTTTGCGGATATCTTTACAAGGTCTTGTTATTGATGAGTAGTACCGCATAGATAGGGTGAATTCTTTGGACTTACTAGATGAGTGCAGACAACAGGCGTTCGATCATTTGAAGGTGTACCAAGCACGTATGTCCAAAGGCTGCAAAAAGATGGCCAAACCACAAAAATTTGAAGTAGGAGATCTCATCTTAAAGGAGAATCCTAAGAATTAGCCCAACAGAGAACATAAAGGAAAATTTGAACCTAATTGGCTGGGACCTTATGTTATCACTGCTACTTTTGGGACTAGAGCTTATCAACTAGCTACACCTGAGGGGGACGTTCTTCCTAATCCTATCAATACTCTACATTTGAAGCGGTTGTACACTTGATGTTTGACTAGCAGAGCCTGTACAGTGAAATAGTTCTCAGAAAACACCAAAAACATTCAGAAATTGATCCTGAAGAAAACCAAAAACAGTGGAAAAAGTCCTTAAAAAAAGGTATCCTTGGTGAAAACCTGGTAAATAGGTGCCTTGGCACTACAAGAATATTCAAAAAAGCAAAAATAGCAAAAAAAAATGAAAAAGAAAAAAGTGCCTTGATGAGAACCTGGTAAAACAAGCATCTTGGTAGAAAAAAGAGAAAGAAAAGATCTTGCCAAGTGGTGAAAACCTGGCAATCATGCGTCACTTGTGTTCTGCACTCCATCTATCAATGCAATGTTGATACAAAGCCTTCACGATTACACCTGTGCTAAACGCTGATTTTGTTTCCTAAACAACTATCCTATCCTTGCTTGGGATTTATCTACATTTCTGTCTTAGGATCAAATCATTTTGCATTGGAGGCATCTTTGCTCGCATGTTAAGTTGCGTCTGCTAGGTCATCCTAGGATGGTTTTTCTTGTGACACAATGCTTCTCGATACTTCCACCAAACTGTCACTTTCATGAAGCAAGAATGACACAACATTGCGCTACCATGGACGATGTTCCTATGACCTACATGGGATTGCCAATAGTAATAAAAATGTATGCAGACATGGAACACATATTGCTTGAATTCCCAACTTTTGATTGTTGAATCTCTACTGCGCTTGAAAAATAAATCAATAGTATTTCTCAATACTACCTAAACACAGTTTAATCTTGGTTTGATTATGACTCTTTTATGTCCTGATGATGTTTTCGCTATGGGCATCTAAGCAGTTATGAATTTTATTTGATTGATTCACAATTGATAATTGTTATGTCTTTTGAGTTACTCCATGACGTCTGCGCAAAGACAAAGAGTCACAAGGACAGGGCCATAACGTTTTTTTGGTTTTCTGCGTTTGGTGATTGTTTCAAATGATCCTATAAATTTCACCTAACTTAGATGTTTATGGTAAGAGCTGCCACTATGGGTGGATAGCCACATATATCTCGATCTTCATTATGTGTAAACTACGGTGAGGTTGACACAATTTCCTTGTTTGTTTTCTAAAATGATCAGGTTCTCGCTAAGGTATACAAAGCATAATGTACCCAAAGATATGAATTTTCAAGATCATTGCGGGTCCAATATCTTGCCTTACGTAGAATCTGGTATATTAAAAGGAAGGTGACTATCTTGTCATCCTGGCATCTATGCCTTGATGCCTAAGTCTATTTTCAACATTTCAATAAAACATAGTATTCATACTTTCATAATATCAGTGGGTATTAGTGATGGTTGTACTAATAGGTGGTATCTGTTTCGAAAAGCGCCCAATGATGATAAAAGGCTACAATATCTGCAAATCAGTGACAATTCCTAAGAGTCTGCATATAGTTGCATTTAAAGATTGGATGATGCATTTGTGAAAGCAGTTAATAAGCATAGGAAATTTGTGCTCGAAAATGATTTCTATTTTCTTCTTCTAAATCCAAGTTAAGTACATCCATTTACTATCACTGATATTTATATCGTTGCACATTCATATCATACAATTTGCATTCATAAAAAGAGATAGAAAGAAAATATGAAAACAAAGCATTTGTGCATTTCATTTTACATCCTAAGTGCATTCATACATTTTACATTGCATAAGAAAAACTAAAAAACATACATTTGCATATTCACATAGTATCATTTGAAACACATTTATATCAGTGATAAATCCACAAAATAACATAAATGATGTCATCATCTAAATCTAACTCATCAAGAGACCAAGATACCATCACATGTGCAAATAAATCTATCAAAGCAAGAAACAAATCATGAAACATGTCAGAATCAGGAATAGCCGCATCAGATATATATCTCCAAACATGACGCAAATCTACATAAAGAGTATGAACATGCCAGAAGATCAGAAAGAATCATATATATATATATGTATGTGTGTGTGTGTGTGTGTCATGTCCAAAAGAAATATCTCTTAAGGATCCATATATACAATATACATGTGTAAACAAAATACAACATCAGCTCTGGCTCCCCCACTCTCCCTGATCTGGAGGAGGAGGAGGTGGTGGTACAAATGGAGGAGGAGGAGGCATGGCCCCCTCTGACTACTGAGCCAACCATGAAAAAGACACTGCTCTCTGCCCCTTTGGCACTGCTGCATGATAAAGAGTGTAATAATAAGTGGCCCTCTAGCCCTGGTGAACAACGGTATGAGCCTGTATATCTCGCTCTGTCCTGAGTCTCTCCATCTGTCTATCCCTATTTACGAGCAATGCATCTCATATAGCAATCCTCGACTCTGCTGCAATGAGCCTACCATCTAGAGCTGTGATCTGTGCCCTTAGCTGCTCTCTCTCCTGCTCACACTGATAAAGTGGGTCTCTGTCTCTGCCAGAACCCTTGCCAGAACCCTGTCCCGAAGGCCTATCCTGAGATCTATCTTGTGATCTGTCAGGCTGTCTTTGTTGCTGTTGCCTCTGCTGATCTCCGATAAGTAATGGACCTGGCTCTATTCGAGGAGCAAAAAATCTAAATCGGGTGTGCTGACCCTCTCCACTCCCACTGGCAACATCTGTGTGGCCACCCACAGCACCACCACCCCTATCATCTCCAGCATCGTCCCCCTAATCTAGAGGAGGACGTCTCCCATCTCACCCTCCATCTCAGCCTCCGTCTCTCCCTCCATGCCTGCCGGCGCCCCTGTCTCTCTGGGCTCCTCCTCTCCCTCTGGAAGGACAATCATCAGGATCATAATCTAGTGGATCCTCTATGCGAGGAATGACCTCCTCTAGTACTGTGAAATGAGGAAATGGATGCTGAAGCATCTCTGCTATATAACCATCTGAACAACCTGCATCTGCAACATCCAGGCGGAGATCCCAGTCTACTCCAACCATGTCACGAATCTCCTAATGGGCGGTCTCATAAATCAGCTGGGCACCCCACAATGGTACCTCATCTCGGATCCGGGCATATACAGTGATATCCTGAGTCCTGCCCTGTCGTCGGCCGTACTGTCTCAAAACTCGGGAGACCACAAACCGCTCTACAACATATCTGGTCCTCCCAATGAGGTACCTTCTCTGAAATAAAAATGGCACCTATCGAGCATCTGAGGTCCACTCCTCACAATCTAAATATGGTCGCTAGATGACCTCATTCATATCATCAAAGAGCCGCTGCCAGTACTCTACGTTGCCCAGATGGGGCTGCTGAATAGGACCTGCATACATATATACATAGGCCTGCTCCTGTGCTTGCTGTCTATCTACTATCGGCTGTGTAACAAGGATATGCTCCCAGACCCAGATCAGAAGAATCAATATACCTGCAGTCATGCTCCGAGTATAATGATATACAATCTCGTGCAACTCTCGGTACATATGGGCTAAGATGCAACTGCCCCATGCAAATCTTCATTTGTGGATGACCATCTGCTCTAGCATATCCACCCATCCGACCAAGAATCCATGCTGACCTCTGTTTGGCATCAGGATGCCACCTATCAAGCCTGCTAAGTACACAGATAATCGATCATAGTGATCAACGATATAGTCCCATGAGAGGTGTCTCCGATTGATGGTGTCGTCCTAAAAATACCGACGAGTTGCTCCAATCGCCACGACCGATGTCGCCTTGAAACGCATCTCATAACCAATAATCAGAACACACAATATTCGCCATACGTCCTCAGGAGTAACTGTAATCTCCCCAGTCGGAAGATGGAAGGTGTTGTGCCCTGAGTGCCATCTCTCGGCTAGAGTAGTCAACAACCCTCGGTTTACCCCTATCTCGGGTAAACCTATCAAAGACCGTAATCTGCAACAGACTACTGTCGCATGCTCCTTTGTTGATAATAATCCAGACAAGGCAAGCACACAACCTGGATATGTGCCTCTAAAAGAAACTACCTCAAAATATGCATGTTTTTGACACATACAAAGATAAAATCAGTGTTCTATCTACAACAAAGATGCAGATTCCTGATCAGCTAAGTAATTCAAGGTCCGCAACAAGAAAATAGATCAAAATGGCTAAGTTCCTAAGTCTACAAACGAGATGCGATCCTAAAAAGACAGGGTGCGATCTCTTTTACTGGGTGCAATCTTGGAAATCCAGGATGTGATTGAAATCACCGAGTGCGATTCCTGAAATATGGGATGCGACCCTAAAAGTAGGGTATGATCCTAAATGGATTGGGTACGACACAAAGCCAAATTTCAACTACAAACAAAGGCAAAAACAGACAAACGGGATGCGATCCAGGATATCCTAGATGTGATGCAAAAATCCAAAAAAATCGGATACGATCCGGGAAATACTGGATGCGACACGGGTTTGACAGGGTGCGATCCAAAATCCTGGATGCGATCCAACACTTAAAAGGCTATAAAAGTTGTAAAAATGCGTAAAATTCAAATTTGCCAAAATCACGAGGTAGTTTTACGAGCACTTATCGGAGGTGGGTAGTCGGCCGGGCACTGGTGTCGACGATTTATCTCGAAATGATGCTTCCTAACGGGGACCACCATCTTCTCTGCAGAGCTGTCGGATTTAATATGGATAAAAGTGAAAATGAATAGTAAAATGGTAAATTTTGAGCTATATATTGGTCTTTTGAGTCATTTAGGAGTTTCAAAACTCCTCCCAGGCAACTGAAACTACATTTCTATTCTCTTTTTAATCAATCGGGAACCAAATCGAAGGTGCCTAAGGTATTTTATGCAGCACAGTACCATTTTTGTGACAACTTTGAAAAATACAGATTTGCTCCATTTGTTCCGAAAACCCGTCCAAATTACACATTTTATCATAAATCTTGGTCTGACATCATTTTATCAATCTCACCACTCACATTTTCACATGCTTAACTTACCGTGTGTTTATTCTTAAACACACTCTCTTCTTCACTTCTTATACTCCATTTTTTCTTGCCCTAACCGCTTCTTGCAAGTGATACATCATTTCAACAAAGAGATTTTATTCTTTTATTTCAATTTCGTTCCCAAGGGGGCATGATTATACTATCATCAATCAAATTTTTGCTCGAAACAACATTAAAACGACTTCATTATCAAACAAACTAGGGGCATGATAATTTCCTTAACTAAGTCAGAACTGTTGGATAGAAAGCTTTGGTTCTCATAAGCTGGATATCTTGTGTTTCTTCATTTTAAAATATTCTTATTAAGCTCCTGGAAGCTTCATACTGGCTTTTGGATGACAACCAAGTTCAGAATCAGTATTATCAATCTTTGGATGACAACCAAGTTCAAAATTGGTATCTTTAAAAATCTTTTATTGACCTTTGGACAACAACCAATTTCAAAGTCAATTCTATCAGCTTGGTTCAATCAAGTGCGAGACTGATCTCATCAGGCATTTTGTTCGACCGTGAGCGAAATTCTCAATCTTTCTGAAGTCAATAAAAAAAAACTTTCTTTGAATCAATGTGCTGTTCGCACATCAATTCAAAGAGGGGCAAATGTAACCACCTAGATTTGGTCTGCTCAGACTATAGACCCTATTTTCCCTGAGTGCGATCGTACCCCCAATTATGTTCAAACGACCTTGTTACTGCTTGACATAACTCATTTTAAATTAGATTTAATGTCCTAAGTGATTTTTATCACTGAATTATATTAACTACTAGAGCCATACAATTCAAATCAATTCAAACCAATTAAATCAATCAAATTCAAAACATGGCTATAGTATTTAATCATAAAGAAATTAAATGAACCTCAATATGTCTCATCGCTTGCAAATGAACCCATTCCCCTAACCTAATTAATTTAATTAAATTGACTATAGTCCTATTGATTATTAAAAAATATTTAATTGTTTAAATAATTAATATCTTATTTTTGAATGAATTAAATAAGTTTAATTTATTTCATTATTATTCCTCTAAACTCCTAACCTAACCCACTTCAACCACTTTGACTCTGGGTTCAAACCTATCCCAACCCATTCACCCCATGCTAATCTAATTCTAATCCTAATCCTAATCCTAATCTAATTCTAACCCACCTCCTAATGTTGTCACATTCCATTAGGGAGTGATTAAAGGACTCCACCCACTTGAGAAAGTCAAGGAATCTCAAGATTCCTTCCCTCAAGTCCACTTTCTCAAGCTACTCTCTTACACCCATCCCATGCTTCTTTAAGACTCTCATTAATGACTCATTAATGTAGATTCCTTAAGCCCATGTCTCCACCATGCCTATTGAATGCCTTTGGCATTTATTTTCTTCTTACACACCATTAATGAGTTTTTCAACTCCATTAATGCACCTTGTCCCCCCTCTCTCTCCTCATTCTTCTATAAATAGGAGGGATTTTTGACTATAAATAAGCCTTCATTTTTTATAGAATAAAATTGCATTGTTATGCTGTTAGAATAAACCTAGACTCATATCACATTTTATATTTCATATTCATGCATTGTTATTTTCATGCTTTTTAGAGCTAGAATCATGTTTAGGAGATATCTTGCTTGTTTTAACTCAAAACTTTCATGCTAAGTCGTATATGTCACTGATAGTAGCATAATCTGAGGGCTATTGTGTTACTTATCATACTCTTCTTAGTTAGAAAGCAGTAGGTCAATTTTAGCTATTTTATATGCTCATCTAACCATGTTTTCCACTAATGCAATGACCTAATGAAGTGTTGTGTCTATCTTAATAGGTACAAAAATCTCACACACAGGTATATCTGAACGTTATCCGATAAAATGGGTTCCCAATGTTTGGAAATCCAAGCATGCAGGTTTGATAGAGAGGGGCAAAACCCCCTAAATCTAAAGATAGCAACATTAGAGGAAAAACTCTCTGCATTTTTAAAGATCTCATCAACTATATTAGGTTCTAGATTTACCACAATAGGAGCACTTACAGAGACAAGCTCCACAGAAGGAGAGCAAGAACAAAGGCCCCCACTCCCCAGAACTGAGGACAAAGCTCCATTAATATCTGCTTCAAATGTAGCCACGTCTGCATAAGAAATAGATCCAACAAACCCACTAATCCCCTTCACAGCAGAGGACTCCGACAGTACCCCAGGACACAGATCCCCCACCGAGAAACACCGTAGCAACCGCACCATGCCCAGACTCAAACACACCGACATAAGAGTTACCCGACAAGCGGGAATCTGCAGCGGGAGATTTCAAACCTGACATAGAGTGGCAGCAAGGGCGACAACGGAAGAATGTTAATATTTAGAATGAAGTTAAATAGAAATTAGTCAGAAATTAAATTAAATTAATTTTGGGTTTTTAATTTAATTTAGAAGAAATAATTAGCTAATTTAAATAATTAATGATAATGATTTAAACTATAAGAATTTAGAAATTGAATTTAATTAACTGATAAGGACCAATTAATTAAGGTAAAATTATTAAATAAGATTGATTATTTAATTAATAATGGGAAATGATTAAATGATGAAAATATTAGGATATAACAAAATTAAGATGATTAATTAAACAATTAAAGAACCATTTTCAATAGAGGAATAATTAGTCCTTAAATGTGAGTTTGCATGTCTGTCCATTTTTGGGTGTCAACATTTGCCCCTCTTTGATATAATGTGGTTTGTCACGTTGTGTCAAAGAATTTTCAGATTTGATCCTTTCCAAGCTTGCCCCGACGATAGCAAGTGGATTTATGCCCCTTCAACAAATTAAACAAAAGTGCACTCGATGAACATTAATTTTTTGAGAGTGTTGAATTTCTATATGATGATGATGTATGCACTGATGATATGATTCCTATATGATGATTTATGTATCTGTTGGTAAATAGATTGTTCTTCTTCTTTTATACTCCTTATATTTGCCCAATTTATATCAAAGAACAACTTTACTCAACAGTTGGGAAACTGTTTCTGAGAATATCTAGTTTCCCTCTGAATTGAGGTACAACTCCCTATGTGAAAAATATTCAATGAATTTTGTTTCAATTCTAATGCCTACTGCAAGTATGTTCTTAACCAGAGAGCAGTAGAGGAAACCGAGTTCCACCCAGGCAAGTGAAATCTCAGGCGGGATTTAAATGCAGAGATGTCATGTTGATGATTTCCACAATCTTATGAATCTCATAACATAACAATATGAAGATGCAAAGTATGCAAGTGTGACTATGCAAATGACTTATGAAATGCAAATTATGAAGTGCAGATGAAGTATACTAATGCAATTTCACAACCAGTTATAACTCTCTGATTATCCTACTGATTAGCTAAACTGAAAACAATAAAACAAAACTCTGTTCATTCATCATTCCCTATTTAACACAATGAAACAACATTAGATACAGTTGGAGAGAAAATAAATGGCACTAAACTTGATTGTCTCTGCAATCAGCTTCACACCAGAATTTTGCCCACCTTTACATTGATTTCCTTCACAATATTTATAGAGTTTACATGCAATGCTTACTGGAAATGATTCAACTTCCAGAATACAAAAATACAGGGCATAAAGAGAGAACGTCTCGATGATAGAATTTGAAAAGCCAATCGTTGACATGGGAATAAGAAAAGACATCATAACTGCTTATTTTTTTCACATGTTTGATGCTATTTGGTTTCGATTTCAACCTCAAATGGTATCGAGAATCCTCATCTTTATTTTGAACTCGGGCCTTTAATGCAATTGGCGGAAAATCCCAAACTGAATGCTTCCGGCGGAAAATACCAAATCAGCTTCTCCATTGCGGAAAATTGGAAAAGAGCTTCTCCTTTTTGGAAAATTGGAAAAGAGCTTCTCCATTGCAGAAATTTGCAACTTGGCTTCTCTTCGCGGAAAATTTGAAAAGGGCTTCTCCTTGCGAAAAATGAGAAAAGGAGTTCTCCTCGCGGAAAATGAGAAAAGGGGTTCTTAACTTAAAGCACATGCTTTATTTGATCTCTTAAAACAATAATATTCCCTTTTAATACATCGGGCCCACCTTACTATGACTAAGCTTTCGGAAAATCACCAAAGAGGTGCGAAACCCGCACAGTGCAAAGTTCTTCTTTGCGGAAAATCACCTGAGAGGTGCGAAACCCGCACAGTGCAAAGTTCTTCTTTGCGGAAAATTACCTTCTTAGGTAG
>MU223935.1:1428327-1440276 GCA_018584345.1 Thuja plicata | reverse complement strand
ACATCGATTGGAGCACAAATCTTTGCCGGGTTAGGATCTACAACCTACCCAAAATAATGAGACCTCAGAACAACCCGCCTGGCTAAGAGAAGGAAAGGCAATGACAGGGAAACCCGACAAAGATAGCATACCTAAGAAAGACTTAGACCTAGACTCAGACAAGACTAGATTTAACTATGACTTCAAAATCCTTCACTTTGACAGCATGGGTACAAGATGAAAAGTGAGGCAACAATATCCATTCCCGTATTAGTCATGATTATGCAGACTTCTTGATGTATGATGTTTACTTTTCCTATGATGCTGACACATGTACTTATGGATGCATGATGCCTTATGATGATTATGCATATGATATATGATGTTTCTGAGGTTCTATATGAGTTCTATGATGTGATGGATGCAGTCCATGTATGATTTATGAATATATTTTTTGCTTGTTTTCTTATGCAATAAATGAATGCAATCCTAAAATGAACAATGTATCCAAGTACATGCATTTGTTAGTTAAAATAAAATTAGTAAGAAAGAAATGTTCATTGCGATCAACATGATTGATGTAACCAAATCTTCGCCAGATTTCTATTTTAACATATATTCATCATTGCACCTTGTTTCGAAAAAAGGAGAGATACATATGTACCCATATATTGACCACCTGGATACCACTACTATCTCTGATAAAAATGAGTAGATAAAAACAGGGAATGTTCAATTGTCTTCTTTTCATTTTTACCTTTTTGACTAGAAAGATGAGCCGCCTCCCCAAAGTATGCTGATCTGTCCAAATCAAAAGAAAACCCAGCCTTGTGATGTCCTAATGATATTCCTTCCCAAAGGCCTAGAAATTCTGCAATTGCTTCATCGTTAAAAAAAAAATCCATGTCTGGATGTCCTTGTTGATCAGAGTCGACTAACTCGGGGTGAACTAAACAAAGGCCAGTGTTGGAAGATGACTTGGTTTGGGTGAATGGAACTGTGGTGATAGTTTCGACAAATCTAGAATGGGAAGTAGACGCACCATCTAAGGAGCAGACATTGACATGCTTATCAATACAGGGTTGGTCTTCTAAGTTCGTGCAGTCAAACATGTCATTTAGGTTCATGGTACTAGTGGATCGAGGGGAATACCCAGGTGTGTCAGACTCAAAGTTGTGAAAGGATGCCCACTCATACTCGTGAGTATCAGTCATGCTAGAAGGCTCATCAAGTATCTCATTTTACAAAAAATCTTGAATTTCCTGTTCAAGGGATATTTTAGAGATTGCGCTTTCCAATTCTTGTTGCAATGTTTGTGGAAGTATGTTAGTGATCTGGGCATATTCATGATCTTGCACCCGATTTGGATTGATGGTTTCTTGAACACCTTGATGAACCGCCCTTGTTCTAGACTGGCCGTAACCAAGTCCTCTCTTGTTCCTTTGACTAGGCGGTAATGATAGTTCTACTATTCCTTGTTGTGCCATCCCTAGACCTGTGGTTCCATCATATCCAAACTCCTTTAACATAGTGTATCCGGGTCCATACTGACTCAAAGGTAAATGTACTGATGGTATTTCTTGAGGATCTTGGTATAACCATGTGTTAATATCATAATCAAATGGATCTTCCTCACTCAAATCACCCCATTTAATAAATGTGGTAGGTGGGCATTTGAAAACAACTGGCTTTGTTTTTTCTACTATCTTTGGACGACCATAGGATCTTCGTGACAAGGGCATTTTAGTAATAGTAAAGGCTTCCTAATAGCGATATTCATTGCATCCTTTGTCTTTGACAAATATTTTAATTCTCGTCCTTAGTATGCCTTTGGGAATCGAACCAGAAGTAGAAGGCACACTTGCTTCTTGATTTAATGGTACTTGGTTCTCTATACTACCCTTTAGATTGTTGTAATATTGGAAGGTGTTTGAATCTCCTTCTACAATGATTTATGTACCTTGATATGGAAATATTGATGTGTCTGGTAATATCAATGCTTGACTCTGAATATCCCAAGGTCTTTATTACCTTTAGAGTACAAATTTTTAATCCAAACCTGCCATCAATGAGGACTTGTCTGATTGTGTGTTTATGCACTTGGACAAACAAATGTAAGGGATCATTGTGCAGAGGTTCATGCGATGGAATATCATAGTCAGTAAACGTGGCATGTTTATTAGCAGCAATGTAATTGACCATATATTGGAGGTTTTCGGGAGATATGTCCCTCGGGACAATTCCATTTTGAAGGGCCAAGTCTAATGCTTGCTTATGTTGAAGGGATATTCGTAATAATTCGAAGATACAAATCTGAGTAGGAGTAAGTTTTAGTTGATCCACCAAATCGTGTTGTGGATTGGGAAGTTGTGCAAAAGTTGCAGGTGCAACAAAAGTAGAAGGTGCTCCTTGTAAGACAACCTTGGAGCAGTAGGTAGTGACTGCACATTTGGAGTTATTGTCTCTGATATTGATAGTTGCAATTTGGCATTCTGCAAGGTTAAGACAATTTATTGTTTTATCAGAAGAGGAGTAGGTATAATTGACCTGTTTTGAGTGTCCACCAGACGCATGGGTCTTACCTTTATTATGAGTTTGCAAAGGATCTTTGAAAATTGTGTGATCCGTGTTTCCTTTATGTTGAACATTAGTGACATAAATTATCCATTATTTAATTAAGTCTTGAATATCATTTTTTAGTCGATAACAATTTGATTTTTTATGACCCTTAATGCGGTGATATTCACAGAAATCATTCTCATTCCACCACTTAGGTTTAACAACATCACGCTCAACTGTTCTTATCTCAGGTAAGGTGATAAGATTACTTTGGATTAACTTCTTGAGTGCTTCTTCAAGTGGTTCCCCTAAGGGTGTATATTTGTGCTTTGGAAAAAGAGTCCTTTGTTGACGTTGAGCATTAGATTGGGATTGTGTGAGGTTAGTCATTTTATTATTTGACCCTTGCATTTGTACTTGAGAATTTGCCAAAGGTGTATGTGCTATAGGGTTTTGATTTAGTGCTGACACCTCTGCAATGAGATCTTAGGTTGGACATAGTTGATGGTCTTAATATCAGTGACGCCGTCATTGGTAACATTCTTGTTTCTATTCTACCATTTAGGTTTATCATTAGAGTTCTTGGTGGTGTTTGGCTGATTTGGATCAACAAGGATCCCCCTATTGATTATGTTTTTCTCACATTGAATTCCTCGTTCAATTTACTGTTTGAAATTTGGAGCAAGTTGCAATTTTGTTGTGAACGCCATATCTGGGACAAGATTATCAACAAACATGACTATGAGGCCTTGTTCAGGAACTTCATATGGGATTTTGTTAGCTGTACTTCTCCATCTTTTTAGGAATTTAGAGAAGGTTTCACCTTCCTTTTGTTTGATATCACAAAGGTCTTTAATGCTAATTTTGCGTTCTATGTTGGGATGGAAGTGAGCAATGAACCTTTCAGTTAATTCATCCCTAGATTGGATACCATGAGGCAAGTGAAAAAAACATTCCATTGGTGGTCCTACTAGACTTTGGGGTAATAATCACATAAGATAGGTTTCATCATGTGCTACCTCAATGTAACTAGCAAAGAACTCTCTAATGTGTTTCACAGGTTTTGGTGTTTCCTCTATACTTATCAAATTTGGGTACTGCAAAGTGCGCAAGAAATGAAGGCATGTTTAGCGAGTGATCAAAAGGATAAGGGTATAGGTCCTCCATAGTATAGGACTTAGTCTGCCCTTGATTTTGAATGTCCAAGAACCTTAACTGAGACCAAAAATAGCACAATACATGTTACATATATTCTCGCATACATCGAGATAAATAATTATAGTGTAAACACTCGACGTTGGCCAAACCTAGAGTAGAAACATCGTTGAACTTTGAAATGATGTCTTTGAAGCCCAAAATATCATGTCAACTGAAATGAATGAAGCTAAGGATATTATCAACTCATTTCATAAACCACAAGTTATCAGAAACCATTACGTAGAGAAATGTGAAGCACACATTTCACTGATAGAATACAGCCAGTCATAGTCATACAAAGACAAATTTCAAATTTTCTGCATTGCGCTTTGAACCACAAAATATTGAATCCATCAACTCCAAACTGCACTCAACAACATTCAAAATCTCATCATCAAATTTGTAATATAAATAATATGCGAAGCAAAAATCTTATCACCACTGCATAGAAAGCATGTTGACATTAATGCAACAGTGTGTTGACATCAATGCCAACCATACCAAGACAATCATACTGAATCACTGCTTATCCAAACTCACTCATTCTGCTCAATACTGCTATACTTAACATAAAAGGGGGATAATTTTAATTATGAGATTTTGATTTTCACAAAAGAGGGAAATTGCCAAATAGAAACAAAAGATCAAATGTCGTTACAAGGCAAAAGAGGTAATATAGAATATTTTGTAGTTGTAGGTGATCAAAGGTAACATAATGCTATCCAATAGAAGATGGAAAATATTTTTAGATTGTAAGAAAATAGTAAAACAAGGAATCAAAATATTTGTAGTTTCATATGCAGATAACAAAGTGTAGATATTTTTCAGATTAAGGAGACAAGCAAATATTTTGTAGTTAAAGATGAAAGAGGGAAGATTCCAAATTCCAAGTGGAATAAAACTGTGCTAGATGTCAGGAAATGAGTACAATTAGCAAAAGGTAGAATATTTTCAGTTTGGGAGAGAGAAAAAAGTCACCAACAAATCAAATTTGAAGGAATGTCATGTGTTATTAGTAGATCAAGTCTGGAGCCTATTCTTCTTCTTTCTCATTTCTTAGGGTTCCAATTTCGAGTTTCTAGTATTGTAATTTCTTGCACAAGATGGTTGTTAGGTTGTAGTTTTCTTCAACTTTTCAGTCCTAGAATGTTTTAATCAGTCTTATGGTAATGACAAGAAAGCTAGTTAGTGCATTAGGATTAGAATATGTTGTAATGTCTCTTGATTTGTATGATTCTCTTTTAAAATTAGAAATGTCAAAGATATCTATGATTTTCATTTGATATTTGTTGTAATGAGTTTTTAGCTGATTACATCTATTCAAAGAGCAGATTGAAATGATTTTTAGTTGAGTGTTCAAGAAGTTTGTAATGCAGTTCAAGATTTCATGAGAGATATCATTGTTGTAATGCAATAACGGTGTGGAGATAATTGGTTATGTGTTTATGTTGTTGTCATAAGTGGTTACTTCATTTTGACTTTGTGAATGGGTAAGGAATTTGTATGATATGTTAATGAACAAAGCAAATAGCTACCACAATTTATATCCAGGTATTCCTCATGGTTTTTGTGAAACAAACTAAGTTCAGTGAAGGAAAACACTAAATTAGGGAAGAAAGTAGTAATGGGTAAAAGTACAAACCTGTGTCACACTTTTATAAAGGAAAAGATTAACAACACCAAAACTGTTCAACTTCAATGATATAAAAGTGACATTTCTGTTTAAAATTTTAAGATGATGTAAACTGATGAAATGTATAAAAATAGATGAAATTTATTTCCATTATTTAAAAAATGAAGAATTGATATGTTTTTGTAATTTTTAATGCTCATTTTTCAATTGTTGAAAAATACTGCAAATTAGGGGGTCTACCTCCCACCAAAAAATTATATGCAAATACATGTTTTTTCCTCTGATTTAAAAATATGTTTTAGATGACATGTATAGTCAATGAATGCAAAAATAATTTTTCATTTTTTATATATATTTTCTCGGTTATAACAATTTAAAATTTGACTTATCTGAAATCGACAGTTTTCATCTCCCACTATTTCCCTATCAAATGTATACCAATAAAAAAAATTATACATTCTCGAAGATGACTCTCTCCTCTAGTGAACCATATAATTTTTAAATTTTTCTGATATGATTTACTATTTTTTTTTTCCGAATCAACGTGTTCTCGATTGTTAAAATACCTACTTGCAGTATTTTGTAATTATAATATATTAGATCTAATCAAGGCATAATAAAAATTATATGAGCATATTCTTGACTCCAAGCTCTACAAAATGGTATTTTTAGTTTCTTCAGAAAGCTTATTTTTTATGAAGAAATCAGTTTCATAATTCAAAAGTTATAGAATTCTACAATTTTTGTTGCCACTTAGGATGTCACACGAGCAGTTCCGAATGGACTTGGTTTGGCCAGACCCGATTTGGCCGGACCCAATTCGGTCGGACTTGGTTTGACTGAAACCCAAGGCCAATTAGGAAGGTCGCGTGAGCGACCATGCCCCTTAAGCCTCATATTTTAGAGGCATTTAATTTTTCAATTTTTAATTCAATTAAAAAACATAAATTGCGAACTCTTAAATTGATTTTTAAATAAAATCATTTTTTTGGATTATTTAGCAATTATTTTTTTCATCAAAGGGCGATTATACAAATAAATAAATAAAAATGTTAGATCTTTTCCTAGTAAGTTGGTTTTATAAAATTTTTCCCTTATTTTTCATTTTTTTTGGTTGTTTTTAATTAAAAAATTTAAATTAGTGAGATAATTTATGAACTTACAAATATTATAAATAGGATTTTTATTGAGAATATTTAGTTTTCTGTATGCAGGTGAATTGAATCTCTCAATTTGAATAGTCTCTACAATAGGGAATAAAAGGAATAAATCAAGACTGTATGATCAAAAAAGGGATGACAAAATGAAATGTCATACAAAATGTAATCACCAACAACTTGTTGATGTTCAAGAATAACATGTCGATTTTCAAGATCAACCTGTTGATGTTCAAGAAGACGCAACTCAAGTACAAGAACAAATTGGTAGTACTTATGCTACAAACATTTCTTTTGGTATGAAAATTTTAATGTAGATGGATGAGGATTATCTTTTCAATCAAATCTCATCTGAACACATGGTACCTGAAAGCACAATTAAATTGCATTGTAGAAAATTTGGGAGGAATATTTTGAAAACAAATATGTGTTTGGAAAAACACAATTATTTGCCAGGTTATTTAGGAAGAGAGAAACGACCCCTGTTTTGGAGTTGTTGAATTTTTGTGGAGTTATTTAATTTTAATTTATCACTTGAAGTTCATATTTTATCGTACTTTTATTTTAATTTTCGGGATCCATGTGTATAGCTAATATTTTTGTTGTGGTTGTGGATCCTGACAATGCAGGTGTAGATTATTATCTACTAAGATGCACGAAAACAAAATACAAAATACAAATTGTCAGAAGTAACTGTAGATGATGATGAATAAACATATCCAACTGGTTCATTTGTTGTTGAATACACCTATTATCAACAAACAAAGATAGACAAATATGGTATTCAATTTATTGATTACATGCCTAACCAAAAAATTCTACATTACAGTCACTTGGTTATAGAAACAAAGTTGCAATTTGAGACATTGCCAAAAAAAGACGTGGCAACCAAAAGTGGAGGTTGCCTATTAAAGAGAATTTATTTTTTTGAGAGGATCCAGGCTATATGTACGAGGAGCTTATGCTATTTACTTGTTCTTGTAGCTAATTCAAAAATACTTGGTTTTGTAGAACTCATACTTTCATACTTATTTAAATTATAGCTCTCGTACTTTCATATTATATGAGTTTGAACTCATAAAATTATAATAGATATAGTTATTTATTTTGACATGGTTCAATGGTTTTGATCTGTTAGAATAGTTGATCTTTCCTTGGTTGTATTTGTTTATTTTAATTGAGGATAAACCAAGACATCCTACATTTATTTAATTACGAGATTCCTATGCAATCCCTACATGTATTTTTCCTCTAGTCTAAGTGGAAGGACATGTCATTTCTTGTAATTCCTTTATTAAGGAAATTAACTTATCCTCCTTAAGAGGATGTTCTCACTTTGCACACACCTATTATGGATGTCGATATTCATAGATTGGTGAGTTACTTAGTAACTCTTCTCCTCATCTCTATTTAAGAGATGCACCTCTCTCATTTTTACTCTATGAAGTTATTGTAAATGGGCTACTCTCTCTCTCTCTCTCATAATATCACAAGGGTTTTTTTTCTTTTCTTTTTCCCTTTCAAACTTCTTGTCTCCTTGTCTTGGCTCTTTTGGTGTATGCTCCTAGTTTTGCATTTCTCATGGTAACAATGTTCTCATCTAATAACTCTCTTGGATTATTATTTATTTTCTTGGTCTTCTTATTTTTCCTTTCATGGTATCAAAGTTTGAGTTGCTAATCCTTGTTTGATTTAAAGTTGTTGAAGCTTACAATTTTGTGGAAAACACCTTGTTGGAGAGAGAGAGACTTGAGTTTCATTTCCTATCTTTTTGTGGTTTCAAGATTTTGTAAAATCTATATTTATTTCCCTAACCCACTTTGGAAGGCTTTTCGCTAGAGATTTTTTTGCATTCATGCATTAAAAAAAACCCTCTTAACCTTAGTCGAGAAACCACAAGGTTAAAGTTTTTTTTTTTTGTCTCACATTGTATTTGCAAGTTTCTCTTCCATTTCCATGTATTTGTATTGACAAAATCTTTATATCTCACTGCTACTTGTAGGATAATAGAATTCATTATTTTATATTTTCATTTGCATGTTATATCTCTGTAAGTTTTCATTTATCTTACTATGTGGCTATGCAGGATCAGACGTTTAAATCTCTTTTTATGTAAACTCTATCTGTGTTATCTCTGATTTATTGTAGGTTACATCTCATTGTGTTTTCATGGCATGTATTTAAAATAAGTGTTCTACACCATTTTTATATCATCATTTCCGTACATATTCAAAATCTCACAATTTATTGTAGGTATCACTGGTGGATTCTGCCACCAAACTCTATTTCACTACTTGCTCTTTATCTCTTTCTCCAATCTATTAAGATTTTATTCATAATTCTCCAAACTATTCTCATCAATTCCTCATCTCTATTTTCTTATTGCAACCTTGTCTCTATGTAGATTTCAAGCCTTTGCTGCCCTCCAAATAACTTAATTTTGTTTCTACCTTTACCTTTGCGTGGAGATCTAATGCAAAGGGTTTGACAACTAGTGCTCTTCTTCTCTTTAAGGTGTTTGTTTTGTGTCTAATCCAACCATCCCATGGTTGTTCTTGTTGGATCTTCTTCCAAATACGATCTCCAAGACCCCCTCTACCAACTTATCCTCCAAGGTATAGTTGGTTTGAAGAAGACTCCAAAGTTACCAAGCTTAACTAGTCCAACTAGTTCTCAAAAAGCCTAGTTTCTTCCACTAATCCTCCACCTAGTATGTCAACTCTCTGCCTAGGATCTTCCCATGCATTCTCCAAGACTCTTAACACCCTTCTTGACCCATCCTAGGTCATTATACACTCATCCCAATACTCCAATACCTTTTACCAATCCAATTGGTCACCAATTCACTAGGAGGCCTAATTGCCTAATTCATAATAGGTCTGTTTTCACCGATTTTGCCCTAATGCTCCCAAAATCCCCAAATGACACCAAAAAAAAACTTGGAAATCTTCAAGATATCATTCAACCCTGTCAGAATCCAAAACCCTAACCTCTAATGACACCCAAAACCCTATTTTCTTACAGGCCCTAGATTATAGCCTATTAATTAGGCCTCTGGACCAGTGAGCATGAACAATTGATAATCTTGTCTCCAATATTTGATTCACTTCCAACCACCATTGAATCCTTTTAGGAGACTATCTAGTGCATCTAGAAATGCCACTAAGTCTTTCCCAAAAGGTCTTGGGTGCTCGCACAAAGTCTTTCTTCTCCCTGTCCTGGCTCACCTGGTTTCACCAGTCAGCCATAGGGCTTCACTTTTGGCCTAGGAAATCAAATGAAACAACCAAAAAGAAAACTACAAATGTACCTATAGACCCTAACCCTAATATCCCCATGGTTTCAGACAAATCCATAGGAGGAATTTTAGGTTAGAGCCATTTCTAACTAGGTAGCACTGTTTCTGTCTCTGTCAGACCAGTGACCTTCAAAAATGTGTAACTTAACTTCTACTGAACTTCAAAACAAAGTACCTAATCCATAAGGAAGCTGAAAGAAAACACTACACTATCATGGAGCCTGATCACCTCTGCCGATCCGTACACAGCCGTACAGAAGCAAAGACACAGTGCAGATTACAAAAAAGAGAATACAGACATCCGTACAAAGGTGTCAGAATTAAGCGTTTCACTCTAAAATATTGTTAACCTCTTAAAAGCATCGAAACCATGCTCATATTCCAAGAATGGGTTAGTTACATCAGTTTTAACTAAATTTTGTCAAATCTTGTAAAAGTTGCTCGAGCAACTTTCAAAGTTGCTAGCAACATTTTGTCATTTTGAGCAATTTGACCTTGGTAGTCAACTCGATGATGTATGTCGACCTCTAAGACCCAAAATAGGATGAGTAGGGTCTTAAAACATACCTCTAACTCATATTAACCCAAAATAGAAACATTTCACAAATGGAAGCCAAAGTGTCCTAAAACACTCAATGGGCACTAAGGCCCTACAAACATGAAGTAAACTAACATTGTATCCAACCCCTTGGATATTGTTCTAACACACACCTAAACACCTAAAATAACCCAAAACAACACCAAAACAAGATATAGGGAGGTGCCCTGCGCCATACTCCCCTGGACAAAATAACTCAAGTCCCTTGAGTTAGGAGGTCTTCAATGGTGACCCCATGTTTCAGAATGTCCAGCTATGTCATCCAAGTAGCCTCATCTTCAGGTAGCCCCTTCCACTTGATGAGATACTCCTTGTAGTTACCCTTCCTTGTCTTCTTTATCACCTTAGAGTCCAAGACACTTTCCAACTGCAATGGCTTTGGGGTAGGCAAATCCTTCACCAATCATCTTCCTCCAAATCTGCAAGTGTAGACTAACCTATGTCTAGAGGTGATCCCCTGTAGGGATATAAGTCACAAACATTGAAAATAGGTGAAGTTCCCAAATCAGGAGGCAATTCCACTTCATAGGCATTCTTGCCATATTTATGCAAAATCTTCAGTGGTCCAATCTTCTTCATGAGTATCTTAGTTGGTTGGCCTTTGGGTAGCCTCTCCTTTTTGAGGTAGGCAAGTACTAGATCCCCAACCTTGAATTGCAAGTCCCTCCTGGTCTTATCAACTTTGGTTTTGTACTTCTCCACTTGTTTTTGTAAAGTCTTATTGACTTGATCATGTAGCTTCTTCATCTGCTTTGCAAATGACTCTCCTTGTGCACTTCTCTTGTCTCTCAAACTGAGATTCCTCAGCTCCAAAATCCCTCTAGGATTAACCCCATAAACTATCTCAAAGGGGCTCTTACCTGTACTCCTATTAATGGATTCATTGTATGCAAATTCTGCCTGCCCTATGATATGATCCCAAAATTGTCCATGTTGTTTGGTCAAACACCTCAAAAAATTTCCAAGTGACCTATTCACTACTTCTGTTTTCCCATCTGATTGTGGATGGTAGGCTGAGGAGAAAGACAAATTAGTTCCAAGCATCTTCCAAAGAGTTCTCCAGAAGTGACCCACAAACTTTGTATCCCCGTCACTGACAATATTCAAAGGAAAACCATGGATTTTTACAATATCTCTAAAGAATAGCCCTTCAATTTGAGAGGCATCATTGGTCTGCTTTCATGGAATGAAGTGTGCCATCTTTCTGAAACGGTCCACCACCACAAACACATTGTCATGTCCCCTAGGTGTCTTTGGTAACCCAAAAACAAAATCCATACTAAGGCACTCCCAAGGCCTTTGGGGTATAGATAATGGTTGATACAACCCACTATTGCTTCTTTTTCCTTTTTGCCTCTGACAAATCTGACATTGTTCTACAAATCTCCTCACATCTTACTACATCTTAGGCCAATAGTAATGCCTATGTACCTGCTCCAATGTTTTATCCACTCCAAAGTGGCCTCCCAAGCTTCCTTGGTGTTTCTCCTTCACAATGTTTTCCCTCATTGAGCATTGAGGTATACAC
>MU223935.1:1401379-1413104 GCA_018584345.1 Thuja plicata | reverse complement strand
CAGGAGTTTTCTGCGATATCATATCTTGTGTTATGTGTCAATTACTTTCATGAATGTTTCTATGAATGTTCACATGTTTGATTAAGTTTATGAATTGATATATCTTGCATCAAGATAGTATAGAACAAATGGTTGGATAAATATTTGATAACTTAAAGGATAAACAATTGGTTACCTAAAGGATAAAGGTCAAAAGATACAAAAGTTTTAGAGGTATTGATTCTCCCCTCCCCTCGTAGTACACACTTCCCATTAATTCCAAAAATTGGTATCAGAGATAAGTCTCTTATCTGGAAAAGCTTAAAGGATTAATAGAAAAGATCATAGAATGGAGAACTATAGACTTGACAAAAGTATAGAGAATTAAAAGCTACAAATTCAGATCTTCTATAAGCAGTATAAAGAAGCTAGAATCGAGAGGAGACAACTGTTAGATGAAAGAAAGATTATGGAATCTCGCTATAATGAAACAGATTACCATGGGGAAGAGATACATTATTTCTTTGAGTCTTCAGGGTCAAATACAAGAAAAGCATCAGACACATCAAGAGAAAGCATCACAAGCCTAAATGAAATCAATCAACATCTGGCTGGACAAGTGAAATCTCTCCAAATCGGTGAAGAGACATAGATGGTAAGAATGATTGATGTCATGAAAAGTGCTAGACAAGCTGAGCAAGAAAGAAGACTAGATATTGATGATAGAAGGAAGATTATTGAAAAGCTACAAGAGAAAGAATCTGAAATACAAAGATTAACAGAACATCACCATGAGATTACAAATCAGATTATTGTTATGAGTCAAGAGGAAAACATAATGAATGTTGAACTCATTGAAAGAATAGAAGCTATCGGTGAGCTAAGGGAAGAAAATGAAAAGCTGAAACAAGAACTCGGAATTCAGCAACAACATAATGAAATTATCAAGAAAGCTGAAGAAAACAATACAAGAGTGGATGATTTTCTTGATGGACAACGAAGAATCAACAACAATAGCGGTCTAGGCTTTACCAAGAACGGATTATCACCCAATCAAGCCGATCCAAAGAATGTCTATGCAAATCCAAGACCAAGAAAGATGACATGCAATCACTGTGGAAAGAAAGTCCACACCTCAAATGTATGCAGAGGCAAAATGAGAGGTATTCCTAAATCCACATCTTCATTCATAGGATTCTGTTATAAATGTAACAAGAAAGGACATAAAGCATATGAATGCAAGTCTGAGATGAAACAACCAAAGAAGGAAACCTACATGGACAAATACTGTTCTACTTGCAAAATGAATGAACACATAACTCTTGAATACTGGAAAAATAAAAAGCAAGCATGGAAGCCTAAAGGTCAAGAATCTGCCTATCAACCGAAAAGAGTCGGTAACCAGTATGTATGGAATTACAACACATGGACAAATTGTATATCATGTGGAAGATTTGGTCACAATGCTGCAAACTGTATGAGACAATGGATAAGAAATTCTAGAGGTTGGACTAACCCCGGAATGACATGCTTACACTGTCATAAAGTTGGTCATCTCGAGAAAGACTAAAAGACCGAATGAAAGAGACCAACACATATCCCAATGAAAATACCATTGAAGACATATGGAGGATGAGAGAAAAAATGTGGAGAAAAGATTCAAATAATGATGAAGCTAGACCAAGCAACGCAAATGGTGACACCCCATCCAATAGATCTGGTGACATCACCACCCCCACTTAAAAAGAACCAGTAAGTATGGAACTGCATTATACTAAGTAGTATTTTACATCAGTTCCATAATATGTTGATGAAATGCCAAATTAGCATAAGTAAAGATGCATCATGATATTACTTGTTAAAATATGTGATAACTATTCTATCAGGCAATACATACCAAAATCCATTGATATATGCTCAAAGCTAAAACTGCCTACACTTATCGAGAATCATCGGTTAACATGTAAAAGCAAAGTTGCTAGTGTAAACTAAGACTTGTTGGTGATCAAGAAAGTTGAATGAGTTATGTTCACAAAACACCGAAACCTGTCGGTAAGAATAAAGAGTTAGACGACTGCCCCGAAGCACCGCATTGTCACCGAAGAGAGAAGTTAATGTTCAAACTGACGACTCCGTCTTCACACACTGAGTGGTTGAGCATTAATGACTCACTTTTAGGACAAACATCTATAAAATAATGACAGAAGGGTTTCATTATTCACCAGCGAATAGAGCAGAGCGACGAGAGCGAAATTTGAGCACAAAGCGATAGCATCACAGAGCGACTTCAACTCTACCCAAAGCACTCCAATAGATCAGTGACCACTACAGGTGTAAATAGAAAGTTTCTACGACAACTGAGAACTCTATTTTATGCACTTTTTAGAAATCCCTAAATATCTGAAATAATGGCCACGACCTTAAGAACATCAAGGAAGATAAGGTTAAGCTTATCAAGAATTCTACCTGTGAGGAAAATCACTACAAGATTTACCCTGAGGTTGCATCACAACCTAACAATGCTAAAGCATTGTCGTGAATACCAGCTAGTGTTTTTCTCGTCGAAGATGTGCGAGCATACATCCACTGCAAGATTGCAGAAATTGGTGACTTAGAGGTGGAAGAAGCTTTCAAGAAGCTATGTAATGAGGATGGATCAATAAAAGATGAAAACAAACACATAGAGGTGAAAGGGTTCACTAATGCCCTATTGTTCCTGAAGGTATTCAAAACCAAGTGGATTTGATTAGTACTGAGTGGAATTCACAACCACAAATTATGGATGGATGAGCCTAAAATGATAACCCAAGATGTTATTCATGCAGTCACCGGTTACCCTGTAACCAATAAGGTAAAGGCATTAAAACACCCACCCAAGGATGAGATTAAAAATAACACAGGAGCCAAATGTGATGACAGAGGATTGAAGGTGTCCACCATCATCGATATTAAATTGAAAATTGGAGCATGTGTCCTAGGCTACAAATTATTTCAGGCTAGTAGGATGAACAACATAGCATCCAAAACTATGGATACAACTTATAAGATTGTAAAGAAAGGTACTCAGTTGGATCTGTCAGAACTTTTACTTAACCAGCTAGAAGAAAACTTGAGGACAATACGAAATGATAAGACAAATACATGTAAGTTTGGCTCACTTATCATGTGCATTTTCTTTTACTTTAAAGAATCATTTCCATCAGTAGGAGATGTAAAATGGGATACCAAAAGACCAGTCACCATGCAGATTAGTGAATACATAACATCACTGGGAGACAAATTTGAAACAATCATGGATGAGTACTTTATAAGATTCAAGGACCGAATGCAGAAAAGAGTAAGGATTCCTGAACAACTTATTGAGAAATTCAAGAATGATATATGTTTTATGGTTGACACCGACCACATATACATCAAACCTGCTATACCAAGGACATCATGGTTACAACCTTTGGAATATGAGGTAAATATTGATCAAGAATCCAATGCAATTGATGTATTGATAAATGAACCATTAGACAAGACACAACCAAAGTTCAGAACTTATGAGGAGGCCAAATCAAGAATCAAAACTGGATTGGTTGTAAAGAAAATTGATAGGAAGAAAGATAAAATGGTTAAGAATTTAAAGAAAAGACTGTTGGTTACTGAGGAGGAAACTGAACAAAAGGGAGAAACTGAAGGACAGTCACTCATGGGTGAGGCTGAGCAGGTAAGTGACTTTGAGTCTACAGAGTCAGATACCCATTGCCAACACTAGCTAAGAAGCCAAGAACCACAACTGCTTCAAGAACAAGAAGCCAAATAGCTAAGGACTCAAGTCCCTCACCCTAGAAGAAAGGACATGTAAGAACCTACAAGAGGAAACCAGCTACACAAAAAAGAGGGACAACAAAGAGAAGAAGGCTTTAGAACCAGGGAAGATATTGAGGACACAGAACAAGATGAAGGTGTTCAAGAAGAAAAGAGCAAGATACCTGAAATAATTGATGAGGTATGTGCACACATGATCAAATCAGGTAATGCAAATAGTAGGAAGGTCAAGTAATGGTTAACATTGGATCCCGTAGATCAAAATAATATTGAGGAGGCAATCACTGAAATGATGTGCATATACCATTATCTCCTAATACAACTGGCAGAAAAAATTCCCAAATAACTTCAAGATAGATTGCCGGGAAGATGGACTTTTGCCTCACACTTCGAGAAAGAAATCAGAGAAAGAGTCCTATAATTAGTCATGCCTCCAAAATCCAAAATGGAGGAAATAAAAGCAATGATGAAGGCTCATTCCAAAAGGTTCTCACCGAAGATGAGAGCCTACCAAGTGCTAAAAGGACGTCTACTAGAGTTAGACCAAAAAAGTGAAGCCGAATGGAGGAAAATACTTGATATTCCTTAAAAGGATACAAATCCCGAGCCATAGAGAGCTCCAATCAAGAATTAGGAAATCAAGAATGATCAAGCTACTGAGGAAACAAAACCAATCATCATCACAAATATTGAATTGGACAAGGAGGATCTGGACACAAAATGCAACAAGGATATGTACGTTGCAGATGAGATATGGATGGAAACAACTATGGACAACATTGTGGACAACACAGTCATTGACAAAACCAATGATCCAACAAAAGAAATACATAAAGATGAAGATGTCACTGTTACCAAGGACAAGACCGACGAACAAGACACAACATTTGACACTTCACAGGTGAACATATCAAGGAACATGCAAATATTGATGCAAGCCATCAATATACTTCAAGAAAAAGACAAATCACCTAACAAAGATTCAACCATTCCCAAGGATGCAGGGGATGAAGGAAAGAAATACAACACCGATGAAAAAAATATCATCAGAGACACTCATATTCTAACCGAAACTGACAAGGTTGCAGAAGGATATTTACAACAAACAGATGAAGAAACCACTGAGAATGATGCATAGACAAAGGAAGATGAAGTAGATAAGGATATAGATGAAGGAACAAAAACAAAAGATGACATTCCTGAGGTAACCGAACAAGTTGCTATAGATAATGTAAAGGTTGATGTAGAGACATCCACTGAAAAATGACAAGCTGACATCAAAGGAAATCAACAAAAAGAGGCAACACCACAAGTTACTTCATCCAAAACAATAGACAAAGCCGAGAAGATTGCTATGGTTCTACACTCAAGTGAAACTCAGAAGAAAAAGAAGAAATTCAAAAAGAGTAAGTTGGAAGTCACTGTAGAAGAAATCATTGAGATACCCAAATGTGACCCAACTACAATTTACTATGAAGCAATGAAAGAATATAGTGAAATATGCTAGAGGAAGGCACTAAAGGAGAAGCTGAGAAAGCAACACCGAGACTCCATGGTACTAGAAACAACTAGGGACATCTTGCATTAGATTGTACCCGATGTTGATGTTGATCAGAATAAACCGATCCTTGATCAACTAGCCACTCTCACTAAAGCCATTACAATGTAGCACATTGATGCAGAGAAGGCAATTGAAGAGAGAGCAGAGCAGAAATATCAACACAAACTTTTTTAAAAGATCAGTAAAGAAGTGGCAGTAAACAAGGTAAAGCTTTCAGAATTTATAAGTGAATTAGATCCAATAATTGCTGAAGCTATTTCCTTGATCCAAAAATTGAGCACACTTTAAAAATTCACTAAGGAGTATAGTGATAAGATAGAAAATTTAGATTTTGATCTAGCTACAAGTGCTAAAGGTTTAACCACCGAGGACAATGCACTAAAATTGCATTATGAAAAGATTGTTGAGACAAAAAGGTTAAGACAGGAACTGTGGGAAGCAGAAACACAATTTAGGGAAGAGGTCACCGAGCTCCAAGCTCAATTTATACCAAATCTAACACTGCTTCAACAACATATCAGTTCAACAAGACAACTAATAACAACCCCCGAGATGTCTGTGGCAGACAACATCTATGATATGCACTCAAGGATCACACTCGAGCACATGGCTCTAGAGAACCTGAAGGACCAATGGGAGAAGATGATGGAAGACATGAATTCTTCACACTCTCACATTTTTGATAAACTATAAGGTATACAACTTTTCCCTTAATATCAAAAAAGGGGGAAATAAGGATATGTATAGATAGGAAACTATACAGTACTACAGAAAAAGAATAAAAAAGGGGATTATAATGATATACCAGCATATACATAGGGGGAGTCATGATATGACTAAGGAATATATATGATGTACATACTAAACATTTTTGTTAGTATTTTTCACATATGAGTTTTTGATACTAATTTGAAAGGGGTAGATTGATGACATTATTTTTACATTAGTATTCAAAGAAGATATTTGGTAAACATACACTGAAAGACAAGACAAAGAACAAACCAAAAATACAGATATAAGAGATCACCAAAAACTCCTAAGTACAAAGAAAACTGATGACACAATTTTGTGTGTAAACCGAAATGCAAAATGGAAAGGATGAAGAGGAACCCAAAAGTGGAACCCGACAAGCAGGTCATAGTGCAAACCGAGAGAACAGTCAAAGAGGAACCTGAGAGACAGTTCAAGAAGGAACACCGAGAAACAGTCTAACTGACTTCAGAGCATAACCGACCGACAGAAACCAAAAGTCAGTTGCAGCCAGCAAAAAGTGGATCTGACCTCCACGTCAGATAAAACAGTCATGTTCTATTTATAGAGTCTTCATTAGTTTTTAAATCCATTTCTTTAGGGACAAGAAACATTAATGTAAGTATTTTAATCAGTTTAACTGATTTAAAACACATAGACTAGGAGATCAAGGTAAAGTTGTAAACCTGTGATCTTAGAGTTAATATTGTTTTATGTGAAACTTGATTAGGTCAATCTATCTTATAAATAGATGTTGTAATCATTCATTATTAAGGATGTGAGAATGGATGAGAGGATAAATGAAGCATACGAGAACATCTATGGATCAGATTGGAAGTTTCAAGAACCAGAACAACAAAAGGTGAATTTGGTTATCAAGAACCAAGAACAGAGACTACTGAGCAGCAGAGGTATTATTAAATCACATTAGGTGATATACTTATACATGTAATCTTAAATGGATCTGTAATCAGTAATAGGAGATTTCATACACCAGGTCAACTTGTAATTTACTTACATTCTAACAAGTGAAGCAAAGTGTAAAAATCCTTTCAAGGAAGGTGGATTTAACCATCTAATTATAAATCTCTTAATCGAGTGCACACTAAATAGTGTTGCTAAAGCTCTTAACCGAGTAGACTTTAACAGGTCTCCACAGATACTCTTAACATGGTAGATCATCAGAAGTGATCAAATTGTAAGCCTTAACCGACCCCTTCCAATCTACAGATAGTGATGAATTTGTGGGTGCCATCCCCACTGCAGTTTTTACTTCCTAACTTTCATGAATGTTTCTATGACTGTTCACATGTTTGATTAAGTTTATGAATTGATAAATCTTACATCAAAATAGTATAGAACAGATGGTTGGATAAACAATTGATTACCTAAAGGATAAAGTTTAAAAGATACAAAATTTTTAGAGGTACTGATTCACCCCTCCCCTCTCAGTACACACTTCCCATTAATTCCAACATCATGCGTATCTATTATTGCTTACTCAACATTTCCAATGCCTTTGGTTCCTCCACTAATATTCAAAGTTGCAGTTTGCATTTGGGTTGTGTCCATCCGTTTGAATTCTTTTCACTCTGTAATTCTGTTTCACATTGTTGTGAAATCCAAACACTCCTTGCTTTCAGTCGGAGCATCTATGTTTACTCCTTTCGCTGTCTCTGTGATTTCTCTGCATCCTTCTTTCTATCTTCAACGTCCTGCAAGAATAATTTTTTCTAACTTTAAAATTTTGTTAATAGTTTGAATGATTTCTTAATAAGTTTGACTTTTTTTAATAGTTTGAATATCTTTTTAAAAAAAAAAATAGTTAATTACATTGTTTTAATTTATTTAAATAAATTGTTTAATTACATTCTTTAAATGGTTTAATCCTTTTTAAATACTTTAACTCACTTGTTCCCATAACTATTTTTAGAAAAAAGTTTTTAAATTTTCTATAGTTTTAAACCATTTTTAAATAACCTATTTAATAGTATAAGATTTTTAATTTGATTTTTATAGTTTAAATTAAAGTTTTAAGAATTTTTTTTTATAAAGTTATTTAATCAATCAATATCATTTTTAACATTGCGTTAAATTACCTTTTATGATTCCTTGGCATTCACTTATCATTGTTTCTAATGCATTTTTGATTAATTATAATGTTTATATCCTTTATTTCTCTGTTATTGTACAATCATGTCTACATTAATTCATGAGATTAAATTGAACAATACTAATTATCATGCCTTAAAAATGTATATTTCCTTTATTTTTCATTTTAAACACATGTTAGATATTGTTACAAATCATTCTTCTTCTCCATCCGCCACTACTCCTCAAGCTGATATTGATGCTTGGAATTTTAAAAATGAGGAAGCAATTGGCCTCATTGGTAATTTTTTTAAGTCCTTAATTATATGTTTTGATTGCTAATTGTATTGAAGCACATGTATCATGAGATATTTTTAAATGCACCTATGATACTCCTAATGAATCCAGAAAGATTCAACTCCAAGATCAATTGGAGGATCTCAGGTATACAGACTTCAAATCTACGGATGATGTTTTTCTCAAATTTGCTTCTGTTAGAAGTCATTTGCATGGTTTAGGTGTAAATTTAATTGATATTCGTTTAATTCACATTATTTTAAAGAAATGTCTTCCTAGGCAATTTTAACATTTTATTACTAATGTGCATTCTCAACTTGTTCTTCTTACTTTAGCTACTCAATTAACTTATATCATTTTTCAAACTCTATTGTGCCAAGAGGAAGTGAAGTTGATTCAATTTGGTACTCTTAAATCTAATGAACATGCATTCATGTCTAAAAATAAAAATAAAAATAAATTTAGATCAAATAATAATCATAATCATGATAGTTATTAAAATAATAAGTTTAATTCTAGGCCTTATCATAACAATAATCATAATAAAAATCCTCACAATCAAAAGAATAATTTAAATAAAAAACCCCACTGCACTTATTGTGGGAAAGATGGTCACGTGACTAACAATTGTTTTAAAAAGAAAAATGATAAGAAGCCTATGAATCAATTTTTAGTATAGTTGGAATTACTTAGGAAAGTTACGTACTGAGAGGGGAGGGGCGAATCAGTACCCTTTAAAACTTTTAACCATTCATTCTAATCTATTACCGAGTTGAATAAAATGTATAAAATGAACATAAAGTAAATAGCTCACATCATGAAATCTGCAACACATAACACAGATTTTTGGTCACACAGAAATCCTTTGTTAGAGGAAAAAACTATGGTGAGGATGACACCCACAATCCTTCACTACTGTGGCATAAAGGTTGCTCAGTTAGAGCTACAAGTTTAGCTATTTCTAATATCTTACCCTGTTAGGAGTAATATACTTGGTTAAGAGTAGAAGAGACTTATTCAGTCTACCTTGTTAAAGGATTTTACAATCTCAAATCTAAGAGATGTACCCGGTTAAAGGATTTACAAAGTATAAAGACCTGTTAGGTCCTACCCAGAAATGAGATTTCTATTTATCTGAATACAACACAATTCAATACAAAATGTCAGATAGTAATACATCAATCAAATGTTGTCTAGACTCAGTGTGTTATATATTTGTGTTACCTTATTCTGCACTTGGTAGCTTAATATCATAAGCTCTGCTTCATTATGCATACCTCTCCTTTGCTTCCCCTTTCAACATCTTCATTAACTCTTTCAACCCTGTCAACAATCTTAACAACAATGTCAACCCAAAGCAATGTCAACTCTATTCAACATTCAAAGATGATATCTTATACAATATTCAGACGGTTAACTGGATCTAGGGCATGAAGAATCAATGGTGGAGATTAAGTGGTTAAACTTGGGTTACATTTCCAATGTTGTATGCCTTCTAAAACTTTATTGGTGGATCTTCCTCGTGATTCTGTCCAATCATGTGTTTGGAGTCCCAATGACTGAACTAAATTTTACCTCAAATTCTATGCAACGCTTCTTGCTCGGTGTCCAAATACAATGTATCTAAATTCAAATGAAATATCAGCCTTGGAGTGCTCAGTAAACATACTTGTGCTTACTCGGTAACTCTGTACTCTCTTCTTGATGTCTATGAGTGCTCGGTAACTGTCCTTACATAACTCAGTATATGCAGCTTACTCGGTGCTTGATAACTGCTTGGTGCTCAGTGACTGTATCAATTGCCTTTACTGACCGTGTATTCTTCATTGTATGACTTCCTTCCTTTAGTTTCTTTCAATGATATATGAATTTCCAGAAAACTAATGACAAGAAACTCTCTTTAGGAGTAACAATCTCCTCCTTTGACATTAGTTCAAGGCATTAAAAAAAAAAACTTCAAAGTCATCAAAATTTTCAAAACTTTAAAATGTTGACTCCCCCTTTGATAATGCTTCTCAAAATTTTATTACTTATATCTCTCTTATATATATCCCTACTTATATCTTCCTGTTGATGTTGTTTTTACTTTTACACATAAATATATATCCCCCTTTTACTATATATTGATGACATGTAACTGATTGAATGTTTGATAATGTTAAGTTGAAGATGATACAAGACATTAAATTAGTTAATGGTTTGTATTGTCATTAATGTCAACTTGATATCATCTGTATGGTCATATACATAATGCCAAAGACTTCAGAGAATCAATGGAATAAAGGTTATGCTTTCAACAATGCATAAAAGTCAAGTATTCACCAAGTGACAGACTACACCGACGGAGTGCACACCATCGGTAAAGACAGAGATAAAGTCACAGTGATGCCCGACAAGCAGAAGACAGTGTTGCCTGACGAAGTAGAATCACAGGATGCCCGAAAAGCTAAAAAATGTGTTGCGCGATGAGCAAGATCCAATGATGCCTGACGGACGAAGATCCAGAAGCTAACTGAAGTTACACCGACGGAACTGGCAGTTGTCATCAGCGATGAACTGCAGAATTGACCGATAGAACAATGAGATAAAAAAATGACAAAATATATAGCTGGCAGAGCTAAAGGATAGACTAGTTAACTAGTTGTTTGATTTTTTTTATTCGACCATAGTTAAGTAAATGATTTGTACAGTTGGCAAGAAGATAACTACGAGATAAATCAGGAGTTAAAGCCGCAAATCAATTTGGCTAGATTGTTTTTCACGCCAAGAATCAAGAATCAAGAACCAAGAACCTAGAATTAAGGAATATCATGTATATATAAGAGAAAATCATAATTCATTCCCACAAGCAATCAGATACATAGGGGAGTGAATTGATAGAAGATGCTGAAGAGAAACTGATGAAAGATAAACGTCATGCAGTCTTCATCAATTAAGCTAAGGGAGAGCTAAAGAATTCTACAGACACCGACAAACAGAAAAGCATAACATCATAGAGAAGAAAGAGTTAAGTACAAAGGAATTGAATTGATACATTGATTAGAAAGATATTGTAAGTAAATAGATCTAAAAATATGCAATTCAGTTGCATTAGAAACATGTCATTTTGTTTCAGTTTAACCATTGAAGCATTAAGTCTCTTAATAGAGCAGGACTTAACAGTCTTTTGTAATTGAGGTATATCCTAATAGATTACCAGAAGGTTGACTCATGATAGTAGCATCGGTCTTACCT
>MU223935.1:1381487-1400735 GCA_018584345.1 Thuja plicata | reverse complement strand
CTTATCAGGTATTGGAAATGATATTACTCAATACTTAGATACTGAATATGTGTTTCCTATAGGACCATTGACAGTAGATCAATTGAGAGTAAAGCATGAACATAACTGCATGGTTATAGAGCTTTCATCCTCACTCTTTGATGCTTAATTTGAGTATGTCAAAGATTGCAAAAATGTAAAGACAATGTGGGACAAGTCGAAACTTGTACATGGAGGTGATGCAAATGTTCTGAGAGCCAAGGCAGAAAGCCTTAGAGGAAAGTTTGATGATCTCAGAATGAAAGAAGGTGAAAACATCACACAGTACAACGCTAGAATAAAAGAAGTAGTCAATGCTATATGAGGTGTTGGAGGTAAACTTGAAGAGGAGACAGTGGTAAGTAAAATCCTAAGAATCCTATTGCCTATGTATGCTATTAGAGTCTCTGCTATTCAAGAAATGAGAGTAGTAGCAAATAATAAAGTCACTCTTGATAGCCTGATTGGTAGACTATTTTCATTTGAGATGAATAACTTTGATAATAGTGTCTTACCAAGCTTAGAGTCTGCATTTAAGTCTTCTGTGAGAATAAACAAATCTAGTTAGAGACACTCATCTAGAAGAGACAAAGAAAGCGAAAGTGAAGAAGAAGATCTAGATGAAATTGAAGCACCCATGGCAAGAAGAATGCTAAGAGGGAAAGGTAAATACAAAGGTAAGTTACCACTTGTATGTTTTAATTGTAAAGAGATTGGACACTTTGCTGCAAGATGTCCTAAAAGAAAAGATGACAGAAGTGACAATTGATCTTTTGAGAATAAATCTGATAGAGGTGATAACAAAGATTACAAAGGTTACCGACGATCAGAAAGAAGTGATACCCGAGATTACAATGACAAAGGCAAGAAGGCTAGCTATCTAGCTGCTTGCAAAGATGAAGATACTGACACCGAACCAGATGATGATGTTGAGATAGTGTTTGTAGCTGTGAAAGATGATTCAGATGAAGATGAAAGGTATGAAGAAACTGCACTCATATATAAGATTAGTAAAAATGATATCTGGATTATAGATAGTGGCTGCACTCACCATATGACCGGTGACAAACAAAAGTTTAATACTTTTGAATACTATAAAGGTGGTACAGTAAGAATGGGAAATGATTCACCTTGTCAAATTGAAGGTAAAGGAACAGTAATGCTGAACAACCTGATTAAATGTGAAAATTCTTATTGGGTAAAAGGATTAAATTATAATTTGTTGAGTGTTTCTCAGCTAAATAATTCAGGTCATAAAGTAGCATTTGAGAACAAGAAGGCAAAGATCTTCAATGAATCAGGAACACTGATTGGTATCGGTGAATAGACCAAAGGTAACTTATTCTATCTGAATGATACTAACCCCACTTGCTTGATGACTAGAAACAAAGACATATGGCTATGGAACAAAAGGTTGTGTCATGTTAACTTTGACAACATGATGAAGATAAGTAGGAAAACAAGTGTAAGAGGCTTACCGACGATGACAAAGCTAGAGAACATCATGTGCAAGAATTGTCAAAAAGGTAAAATGACAAAGTCTAGTTTCAAAAGAAAAACCCATACATCTGATGATATTCTAGAATTAGTCCATGCTGATTTATGTGGACCTATGAGAACAAAGAGCTATTATGGAGATAGATACTTTATTCTCTTTGTTGATGATTATTCTAGAATGATGACAGTCATGTTTCTAAAAGAAAAATCTGAAGCATTCAAGATGTTTAAATGGTATAAGGCTATGGTAGAGAAACAAAGTGGTAAGGATCTGAAATGTTTGAGATCAAATAGATGAGGAGAATTTATATAAGATGAATTCACTAATTTTTGTAATGAGCATGTTATAAAAAGATAGGTTTCTGCACCAAGAACACCACAACAAAATGGGATTGCTGAAAGAAGGAACATATCAATAGTTGATTGTGCAAGAACCCTGATGATAGAAAATGACATCACCCAAATCTTCTGGAGGGAATCTATTAGCACTGCTGTCTACACACTTAATAGAGTATAATTAAGAAAGGACTCAAAGAAGACTCCTTATGAGCTATGGTATGATAAAATACCCAATGTAAGTTACTTCAAAATTTTTGGCAGTCAATGTTATGTCTTAAAAGATCAAAGAAATGGAAAGCTTGACGCCAAAAGTGATGAAGGTATTTTTCTAGGGTATTTTACCAAAATCAAAGCTTTTAAATGTCTACTTAAGGCTTCTAAAAAAATAGTTGAAAGTGCAAATGTAAAGATTGATGAATTTGCAGAATAGAATGAGCTGGAAAGCACAAAAGAACCAGAGGACTACAACAAGTTTGTATACAATGAAGAACCCATAACTTTACCTGAGCAACAGTACTTAAATCTAGAACAACAGAATGTTGCAACCGATGGTCAGAATGCTGTTACCGACGGTCAGGATAATGATCAAGACTATGTGCAAGGTAATGAAGATCAAGCTGATATGCAAAGAGCTATACCTGTACTTGCAAGATATGTAAGAAGGAACCATCCAAAGGACTATATCATAGGAGATAAGAAAGCTAGTACAAGAACAAGGAGTAAGTCTTTAAACTCAAATTGCTTAATTTGTGAGTTTGAACCAGAATCTGTTAATGCTGCACTAGATAATGAAGAATGGATAAGTGCTATGAATGATGAGATTGAATAGATTGAAAAGAACAAGACATGGTCACTTGTGCCAAGACCAGATGACAAGAATGTCATCGGTACAAAATAGATATTCAGGAACAAACTAAGCAAGAATGGAGAAGTCACAAGGAACACAACAAGACTAGTATGCAAGGGGTATGCACAAGAGGAAGGTATAAACTATGGAGAAACCTTTGCACCCATTGCTAGGAGTAAGAATTATACTTGCTTATGCTGCATACAAAGGATTCAATGTATATCAAATGGATGTCAAGTCAGCATTCCTAAATGGAATACTTGAAGAAGAGGTATATATTGAGCAACCAGAAGGGTTTGTGGATCCAAACAAGAGGAACATGGTATGTAGACTTCAAAAATCCTTGTATGGATTAAAACAAGCTCCCAGAGCCTAGTATGAATGAATTCATTCCTATCTAATAAGTATTGGATTCATAAGGACTTGTGAGAACAGTAATCTTTATTTGAAAGAAGATACTAATGCTAACACTTTGATTGCTGAAATATTTGTTGATGACATCATATTTGAAGGCAATGATATGCTATGCAAATCATTTGCTGATGAGATGAGAAAGGAATTTAAGATGTCTATTTTTGGATAGATCAAGTTCTTTCTTGGTCTGCAGATCATTCAACAAAGTGAAGGTATTTTCATTACACAGTCAAAATACATCAAAGAAGTCCTAAAAATATTCGAGATGGAAGATTCCAAACCTGTTGGAACACCGGTGGCTACTGGATGCAAATTAACAAAGGAAGACAAGACAACAAAGGTAAATTAGACTCTATACAGATCAATGATAGGGAAACTCATGTATATTGTACACACTAGACCAGATATTGCACATGCAGTAGCAATTATTGCTAGATTTTCTGCTAACCCCAGGGAATCACATATAACTGCTATAAAAAGAGTTCTAAGATATCTAAAGAATACCGAGGAATTTGGCTTATGATATAGAAGAGAAGGAAAATTTGAATTGAAAGTGTTTACCAACGCTGATTGGGTTGGAAATCTTGATGACCGGAAGAGCACAACTGGAGGAGCATTCTTTATGGGTGATAGACTTGTCACATGGATTAGAAAGAAGCAAGGATGCATCTCTCAGTCTACTACAGAAGAAAAATATGTTGCTGCTGCTACAAACTACTCAAATATTGCATGGATCAAACAGTTGCTGGAAGGTATGCATATGAAGATCATAGAACCAGTAGTTATCTATTGTGATAACACCAGTGCAATAAATATTTCCAAGAATCTATTCATGCATGCAAAGACAAAACACATTGCCATCAAGTATCATTATTTAAGAGAACAAGTTCAAGAAAAGGAGGTGATACTTGAATATGTGCAATCAAAAGAACAATTGGCTGATATCTTCACCAAGCCACTGCCCAAGGATATATTTGAGTACCTGAGAAAAAGACTAGGGGTCAAACCCATGTCTAACAGTCAGTAAAAGGAATGGACATTGCATTAGCCATATATTATTAGAATATCATTTATGATTGATGCAAGCAGAAGTTGAACTTCAATGCTACATCTATATATAGAGAGGTATATATCAGAACCAAGCACCAGAGCAGATTGTTATATTGATAAATGGATAAGGGAAATTCAAGGAATGTATTATGGATAGCAGGAATTGTTTGACAGAATGTCATATATCTGTGAACATATTTATTTGGCTTTAATGTCAAAGGGAGAGAATGTATCCATATTATCATCAGAAACTATTCATTATCAGATTACTCCAAACAGGGAGAGATCATATCCAAAGGGAGGGAATTTGTATAAAAATTACAAACATCAGAAGAAGACATAAAAGAAGCAGAATAGTCAAAGAGGACACAACACATCAGAAGAAGAAACAGGAAAGCTGCAAAAATCAAATCTTAGCTAATATAGAGCTCACCGACAGTCAGACATTTTATCAGTTATCAAAACAAATTGTTTGATAATTTGATGAATCTCAACAATTGTATTTTATATTGTATTAGAAATAGTATAGTGTGATAATATAGTATGTTTCCATCAATGCCAGAGGGAGAGATTGATGACATGTAACTGATTGAATGTTTGATAATGTTAAGTTGAAGATGATGCAAGACATTAAATCGGTTAATGGTTTGTATTGTCATTGATGTCAACTTGATATCATTTGTATGGTCATATACATAATTCCAAAGACTTCATAGAATCAATGAAATAAAGGTTATGATTTCAGGAATGCATAACATTCAAGTATTCACCAAGTGACAGACTACACCGGCGGAGTGCACACCATCGATAAAGACATAGATAAAGTCACAGTGATGCCCGACGAGCAGAAGATAGTGTTTCCCAATGAAGAAGAATCACAGGATGCCTGAAAAGCTAAAAATAGTGTTTCCTGATGAGCAAGATCCAATGATGCCTGATAGAGGGAGATCCCAAAGCTAACTGAAGTTACACCGACGGAACTGGCAGTTGTCACCAGCGATGAACTATAGAATTGACCAACAAAATAGTGAGATCAGAAAATGACAAAATATGTAGCTGACAGAGATAAATGATAGACTTAACTGGTTGTTTGATTTGTTTTATTCGACCATAGTTAAGTAAATGATTTGTACAGTTGGACAGAAGATAACTATGAGATAAATCAGGAGTTAAAGCCGCAAATCAATTTGGCTCGATTGTTTTTCATGCCAAGAATCAAGAATCAAGAACCTAGAATTAAGGAATATCATGTCTATTTAAGAGACAAGCATAATTCATTCCCACAAGTAATCAGATACATGGGGGAGTGAACTGATAGAAGATGCTGAAGAGAAATTGATGAAGGATAAACTTCATGCAGTCCTGATCAATCAAGCTAAGGGAGAGCTAAAGATTTCTACAGACACTAACGAACAAAAAAGCACAACATCACATAGCAGAAAGAGTTAAGTACAAAGGAATTGAATTGATACATTGATCAGAAAGATATTGTAAGTAAATAGATATGAAAATATGCAATTCAGTTGCATTAGAAATAGGTCATTTTGTTTCAGTTTAACCATTGAAGCATTAAGTCTCTTAACAGAGTAGGACTTAACAGTCTTTTGTAATTGAGGTATTTCCTAACAGATTACCAGAAGGTTGACTCATGATAGTAGCATCGGTCTTACCTAAAGCCTATTGACAGTCTAAGAAGGAGGCTGATTCAAGGATGGTAGTAAGATTAGCATAAAGCCTATTGACAGTCATGTGACTGATTCAAGGATGGTAGCATAGATGCCAGATACTAAGTGACAACCTATGTATGAAAATATTCTAACAAGGTCCCACTTAACCATGTGTTTGTAACCTTTAACAGGGTTGGCTCCTAACAGGGCTCACTTTAGAAGAGTGAAAATTTGGGGTACCGGTCCCAGTGGTTTTTCCCTTAATAAGGTTTCCATGTTAAAATCCTTGTGTTATATGTGTATGGTTTATTACTTTATTGTTTTACATTCTACATATGCATTTATGAATTGATTGGTATAATTTCCATCTTTACTGAGTATCGGTAAATACAATTTACTGCTTATTGGTTATCAAGGAGAAGAAGGACAAACAAGGTAAACTGACAGACAGTTATTTGTTTCAAGTATTTCAAAGGCATGCATCTTGTAGGGACTTAATAATTGGAGAAGTATTGATTGGTGGATTAAATTGGATAAATTTTTGAGGCCACTGATTCACCCCCCTTTTTTTCATAAACATGCCAAAATATTAGTTACTTAGTCTTGTCTTCCAGAGGTATCTTGTCAAAAATGTGTTTATACTTAGCCTTTGAATTAGATAGGCTTGCCTCCTAGGTATCCTTCAGTGTTTACATAACAACTATTTGAGTAGCAACATGTGTTACCATACCAGTAATAGTGTCTAATGAGCTGCCATCAGGAGTGGAAATTAAATCTTTTGATTTCTTCAAGTGATTTTGCATAGTCTCCATGTGGGGAATAAGTGTAGGTTGCAGCTCCAGGAGTTCTAACCTTAGTGTGTGTTCTGCATTTTTGAGCTTCTTTCCCATAAGCTATTTGATCTTTGAGTAATAAGACTGTAGGGATCTAGGCTCGGTTAAAATTCTCTTTAGCTACTTGGTCAACTCTTGTTCAATAGTTTCCTCTTTCTCCTTTATCTCTTTAAGGAATTGGGAAATGGAACAAATTTTTTGAAATAATAAAAGAATATCAGACAACTTACTCTCCATGTAAGTGCATGCTTCAGAAAGAGATACCTTGTCAAGTGCAATGTTCTTCAAAATATCTTCTAATAGTTTTTGTTCCATGGTCTTCTGATGAATTTTCATCATGCCATTGATCATTTCTTAGTTCAGTTCATGCACTTGTTTAACCAGTTATGCCACTTGATCAAGTAGATTTGCTTCCTCATTTATACTAGCATCCGACACAATCTCTTGTAATACTTCTTTAACATCTTCTAAGACAATATTTTCTTTCTTCTTCTGGAGTGATGTATTTTGTATGGCCTTGAGTCTTACTAATTCAACATACTATTTCATGTCATCAGGGTCCATATTTTTCAGATCTACCTTAGGTAGTATGATGGGTTGACTCAAGTCTATATGTTTCCTCTTCTTCGATTTCTTCTTTTTATTTGTTTAAATACTATCACCAGTAGAAAATATGGTGGATGGATATGCCTTTAATGCATCATATACACTTTCTTCTTTAATTTCTTCTTTCTTGTCAGTACCTTTGGCTGTCGGTGACTCTTCTTTCTTTTCCTCTTGTTTCTATTCAATTTTATCTTCTGTCTTTTCCTCTGTCTTGTGTTCTATCTTATCTTCTTCCTTCTGTTCTTTCTGCTTTTTCTCTTTCTTATCCTTTTCTTGTTCCTTTTCCCATTCCTTCTGTACTGTGGTTTCCTTGGTAGAAGGTGCCTCAGTGTTCTATTCTGTGTTAGGCTCGGTGGCCTCAGGCTCCTTATTTTCTCCTTGGTCTTTTCCATAGGCGGTTCAGTGCCTTTCTCTTATTTATCGGTTTCCATATTAGACATTCCAATATCAACATCTAAGTACTCATTGAATTGTTTCAAAAGTTCTAATAGTTTTGCATCAACAAAATCAACTGTATCCATTTGTTCAATTTTTGTTTCCCTTTCAGTCATTACATCTTAATCTTTTACAATTTTGGTGGCAGGGTCCTCTGCAATATCTTCAATCAAAATTTCTTCTTTATCTAATGTAAGGTCAATAGGATCTTCCTTACTTTTCTCTTTGGTATGTTGATATTTTCCTGTCTTATCTTCCATGTAAATAGAAAGAAGTTTTCTCCATTGGACATCGGTCTCTTCTTGTACTTTCTCCAACTCTCCATTCATGATCATTAAAGATCTACCTTTGATAAGAAAATAGTTAGAGAAGGTTTTCATTTTCTCATCTATCTCAATTACAAACATAGTAGGTTGTGCTAGAATTAGGGATCTCTCCCTCATTTTCTTTTCAATGTTCAATGCATACTTCCATCTAGCATCAATTTTTCTATTTAACTCGATAGGTAGATGTTTGACAACTTCAATTGGTGCAAGTTTAAACTTATTCAAAATAAAAAAACTGCCTCTTCTATCTTGGTTTTACCTTCTTCATTTTGGTTGTCATACTTAATGTATCTGATTCCAGAGATTCCTCCATTCTTGTTAAGTAACTCAAGTGACTCATTTAGATTCATTTGTATTATAACTGAGCTTATATTCTTATATTTTCTGAGGTCTTCAGTGTCTGTCTCACTGTCTTCTTTCAAGTTTAATTTCTTCCTTGTCTGAATTGTAGCTTTCTTACTTCTCACATATGTTTTACCTTTTGGTTCATTTTCTTTTGATTTCCTTTATTCTCTCAGTGTAACTGTGGACTGTGTGTTTGGTTTGGTTTTCTTAGCACTCGGTGAGGCCTTCATTGCTAGTGTCTCTTTCCCTTTTGTGTCAGAGGATTCATCCTCGTCTGTTCATCATCAACTCTGAGATCCTTTCACTTTGATAAATTTCAATCATTTTTTTTGTCCTCCTTTGGGCTTTAGGTATTAGGATTTCTTTTTTTCTCTTCTCTTTAACCTCTTCATAGGTCCCATACCTTTTATCTCTTTTGTCAGTAGGCTTGGCTAACACAACTTCTATTTTTTGAGTTTCAATGTCTATGTCCATCTCGTACCCCATAGGCTATATCCAGATGCTTCTAAGTTCAACTACCTTTATGATACACGTGTCAGTGTCCACTTCAAAACATATGGTGTCATGATATTTTTCAACCAATTGGGGTGATATCTTGTACTTATTATGCATCTTATCTTGAAACTTAAGGAAATAATCATTCATAACCATATCAATATCTTCACCTAGACTCAAGATGTAATCATTTATTTGATATATGACAGGCTTCTCAGTGCTGCATGTAACATTACCGATAGATGGGAAGAAATTTATAAACTAGAAATATATACATACCAGTAATGATCCAAACTTAAAAGTGTTTGTCTTTTCTTTCCTTATGGTATTCATGTTGTCTTCGAATTACTTCAACAAAATCTCACAGATGTCAATCTACATGTCCTTCATAATTTTGTATGCCGAATCTACAGCTCCACATGGTACACTTCCAACCCTTGAAGATTGAAATACTCGGTAGGATATGACATTACATGAAAATTTTAGTTTAGGGTCTTCAATAGTGGAAGTCTTTAGACCTCTCCTATCCTACTTTTATTTGGTTAATTCGCTCAGTTTGTTCTTCTCAATTTTCCTTATAGCCTTTGTCTTGTCACCAATTGGGTAACCAGTTACGACGTGTAAAACATCTTTTGTGATCTTCACTGGTTGGTCAAGCCACACAAATTGGTCATGTACTCGGCTGAGGACCATTCTTACCCACTTTGTTTTAAATACTTTTGGTATATGAAGGGCATGATTCAAACCCTTTGACTCCAGATGAACGAGGTCATCTTTCAGCTTTTCGTTCACATAATTTCTAAAAAAATATATCAATCTTAGCTGTGCATATTACCTAAAATTTAGAATGGATAAACTCTCACACATCTTTGATCTATATAACCCTTGGTGGTATTGATGTTAGGGCTCCCATCTTATCAGGTTCTACTGCTATAGCTAGAGATAGCTTATACCTAGGGTTTATAGATTCAATATTCTCTACAACAACTAGGTTCTTAAGCTTAGGTGTCATCTATTCAAATTCTTTGTTAGATTCACTTAGGGCTTCACATTTTTTGGTTTAGCTGCACAATCAAAACTAGGGAAACACCAACCGATATCCAAATACGTTCAACTGATCTTGCGAAAGATTGTAATAGTTTAAGAATACCTTGTTGATCACTCAAATACACTTGAAGATTCAGCTCTGCAAATTTTCTCACAATGCTCTTAAAAATAGTAAGTGACAAGGATAAATGACTGGGTCTATTTATAGATTTTTTTAGGTTTTAGGGTTTCCAATGGTCATAAAATAACACTAAATGCTTTACCGATTACCTTTACTTCTTACCAAATGATATAAAATATGAATTTAACAATATGTATCCAAATGCATCTAAATATGCTAATGTGGATCTTTGTACATCTACTAGGAATTGATTTAATATTTAAAGATTTTCTTTGCAGTTTATATACATACCTTATGATTGATTAGGTAGAGTCGGTTGCACCTGATCCAGAGGATGTGGTGCCTTCTACTGTCCTGGATGATGTTCCATCTTTGATGGTCTTTCTCATCCATGTCCTATTCATCTACTCTCTCAACTCATTAATATTTAATTTTGATTTCTCAGATGTCTCTTCCTCGGTTGGAGTTTTTTCTCAGTACCTGTAGTCTTTGGCAAGCTGACCTATCTTGTAGTAACATACAATTTTATGCTATGTGTCCATACCTTCCATAGACTAAACATGATAGCCTTGTATTGTAGTCCCATGCTATAGATTTACTCTGTCGATTACTCTGCATGTTTTGTCAGTTCGGTACCCATTTGTCATTTCTCCTTGGTGATCTGCATTATTCAGCCTTGTGACCATACTTGTTGCAAGTAATGCATTGTCCATCAAACTTTGGATTCTTTATGTTGTTTACAGTTCTTGATCTATATTCAAATGCTTGGTGCTCATACTTATTGCAGTTATAGAAATACATATCAAAATTAGGTGAGCTTGATGACTTACCTCTTTTGCTTCTATATATGTTTGCAGTATGTCCAGATTTTCCACAGTGGTAACAACTAGGCTTAGTTATCTTCGGTGGGGCAGAAGTGTCATGATTTTCAACTTTCTTAGATGATTCTCCTTTCTCAGTAGTCCTCTCACTATTAAATCCAAGTCCAGTTTTGTCTTTCAATTTTTTCTGACCTTTGATCTGTGTATCCAATGATCTTAGTGATTCATCACTTCTCTTTAGTGCCTCATTGGCTTCTTTTTTAGATTTTAGTTCACTAGCCAATCTTTCAACTTCACACTTCAATGCTTGATTCTCAAATTCTTTCTTAGCTATTTTAGTTTGAGACTTACTTTTATCTTCTTCAGCTAATTTCAATTCATTTTAAACTACTCCCTTAGAGTCAAGTATCTCACTGATTCTTAGTTTTTGTGCCTCTTGATCTTTCTTTTCTGACTTCAGTTGCTCGATGAGTGTCTTGTTCTTTTCCAAGAGTTTTGTAATGACCGATTCGAATTCATCACTCAAACTACCTTCAGATGTTGTCTCAAGACTATCAACTTGTTCTTGTGTGGATTTAAGTTCACTGCACATCTTCTTTCTCACTCTCAATGACTTTTCCAATTTTCTTTTTAGATCTTCAATCACCTTTTGTACATTTTCTAGTTCAAACTCAAGACTATCTATCTTCTTATATTGATTTTAACTTTCCATAGACATGATCTTTCTTCTTAGGTGGTTAAACCCTTTTCTCAAGAGACTAGCTCTGATACCAATTGTTAGTATAGTTGGAATAACTTAAGAAAGTTATGTACTGAGAGGGGAGGGGTGAATCAACACCCTTTAAAACTTTTAACCACTCATTCAAGTCTATTACTGAGTTGAATACAATGCATAAAATGAACATAAAGTAAATATATCAAATCATGAAATTTGCAACACAACACATAGATTTTTGGTCATACAGAAATCCTTTGTTAGAGGAAAAAAATGCGGTGGGGATGACACCCACAATCCTTCACTACTGCAGTATAAAGGTTTCCCAGTTAGAGATAAAATTTTAGCTACTTCTAATAGCTTACCCTGTTAGGAGTAATGTACACGATTAAGAGTACAAGAGACTTATTCAGTCTACCTTGTTAAAATATTTTATAATCTCTAATTTAAGAGATGTACTCAGTTAAAGGATTTACAAAGTATAAAGACCTATTAGGGCCTACCCACAGATGGGATTTGTACTTCTCTGAATAAAACACAATTCAATACAAAATGTCTGATAGTAATGCATCAATCAAATTCTGTCCAGTCTCAGTGTGTTCTATATCTCTATTACCTTATTCTGCACTCAGTGGCTTAGTATCATAAGCTCTGCTTCATTATGCATACCTCTCCTCTGCTTCACCTTTCAACATCTTCATCAAATCTTTCAACTCTGTCAACAATATTAACAACAACGTCAACTCTATATAACGTTCAAAGCTAATATCTTATATAATATTTAGGTGGTTAACTAGATCTAGGGCATAAAGAATCAACGGTGGAGATTAAGTGGTTAAACATAGGTTACATCTCCAATGTCGTACTACTTTTGAAACTTTATTAGTGGATCTTCCTCGTGATCCTCTCTTATCATGTGTTTGGAGTCCGTACAACTTAACTAAATTTTACCTCAAATTCTATGTACCGCTTCCTTCTTGGTGTCCAAATACAATGTATCTAAATTCAAATGAAATGTCAGCTCTGGAGTGCTTGGTAAACATACTTGTTCTTACTTGATAACTCTGTACTCTCTTCTCAGTGTCTATGAGTTCTCGGTAACTCTCCTTGTATAACTTGGTATATGTAGCTTTATTGGTGCTTGATAACTGCTCGGTGCTTGGTGGATATCTCAGTTGCCTTTAGCAACTGTGTCTTCTTCATTGTATGACTTCCTTCCTTAAGTTTCTTTCACCGATACATGACTTTGTAGAAAACTAATGACAACAAATTCTCTTTAAGAGTAACATCAACATAATCAAAATAATCAAAAGTCTCTTTATAAGAAGAATAACGGTAATCCATCTCATCATGGTTTTATAGTTAGTTATAATGTTTCTAACCCCTTAGAATGGATTATTGATAGTGGTGCATCTCAACATGTTATACTTTATACATAAGTTTTTGATTCTTTGCATCCCGATACTTCAAATATTCATATTCAATTAGCTAATAATCATAGTTGCAAAGTTGAAGGTTTTGGTGATGTTAGTATTCCTAATGGAAAATTGGATGGTGTTGTTTATTTTCTCGATTTGAAATCCAATCATCTTTCAGGTGCTCAATTATGTCAATATTATAAGGTTGAATTTCATAAGGGAGTGTGTCATGTTATTGATCCTAAAACTAAAAAATTTGTTGCTAATTCCAAAATGGATCATGATAAATTATTTTAATTTTATGAGTTTACCACTTCAAGGTAGTCATTGCATGCTAATATTGATTTTAATGTATGACATGAAAGGCCTTGCCATTTAAATTTTGATTATATCTCTTTGATGTAAAAATCAAATATGGTTGATGGATTGCCTAATATTATTCCTTCCAAAATTATATGCACTGGTTGCATGAGAGGTAAGATGCATAGGAAACCATTTCCACATGGCCAATCTGTTGGAAAGTGACAATGCAAGCAATTGTTATTTTGTCATTGCTGTCAAACCTTAACTAGTGAGACTATTGTTATCTATTTGAGTACCATATCTATTGTTGATGAAGAAAATTTAACAAGAAGAACAAGTGAATGGTTGAGTTAAGGCAAATCAAAGGGTACTTGATTAGTTGGCACTCTGGAAAAGTAATTAGTTGTTTATCTTTCAAAGACAGTTTTTCTGGTTGTTCTGTGCCGAGCAAAGTTTGGCTTGTGTCGAGAAAAGTTGCTTGTGTTGAGAAAAGTTGTTTGTAACAAGCAAAGTTGTTCAATGCCGAGCACCAGTGAAATTTTCGAGTGGAAACAATGATGTTGGCTGACTTTCAGTAATTGGATTAATGATGAGATTTGAGATCTCTGGCCGACTTAGTTAATTTTATTGGGATATGTAATGTTAATTAAAGATTGATCCACGTCATTTAATGTATGGGTAACCATAATTAATGCATGGTTTCAAGATTTAATTAGAGACTACTTTAGAGAAGTAAATGTAATGCAAAGATGGAATGATCCGTTGGATCTGACCTAACCTAAGATCTACGATCTTGTTTAAGCGGAAAAAGATTTATCTGACCTAGACAAAGAGGTATATGATAATCTCAAGGGGTTATTCATTAAGGATGCTGAAGTGTGCTGTTGAATGTGAAGTACATGTATGTATGCAAAAGGGTTGCATAGTTGATTTGCTATTTGACATGATCTAGCAGAGAAGGCTGAATACAGAAGTAGAGAGTTGCATGTGTGATTGCTTGACAGATTTCTAAGCAGATCAGAAGGTTGAAATGACAATGTAGGCTATTCAATAAGTTAACATCAGAGCTATAATTGGATCTAAATTTGAAAAGTAAGTTGTATGTATCAGATCACAACTGTTGATTACTTTCTAACCATTGTATCAGTTAAAATCCTTTAACAAGGTTGACCTAACTGTCATTTTTCTAAATCCTCTAACAAGGTGAAATTCAAGTAGAATGTTCTAAGTCCTCTAACAAGGCCACTCCTGACAGGGTGATTAAATCCTTTAACCAGGTCACACCAAACAGTGTGTTATTGTAACCTTTAACAGGGTTGGCTCCTCACAGAGCTCACTTTAGAAGAGTGAGAATTTGGTAGCATGTTACTGGTGGTTTTTCCCATATTAGGTTTCCATGTTAAATACTTGTGTCAACTTGTATGAATGCTTATGGTTTGTTTTACTGTTGTGTTTCTACAAGCTAATTGCAATTGACAGTAAACTTCATGATTAAAGTTGTTGACTTATGCTACTACTTCTGAGTAGATCTGAAATACCGAAAGTTTTTATTTTCTACATCTAGACCTAAGGATAACTGATTCACCCCTCCCCTCTCAGTTATTCTAAATTAATTCTAACAATTGGTATCAGAGCTTTGGTCTCCTGAAAATAGTTTGAAGGTACATGGAGTGAAAAGATCAAGATGTATAAGGAGGTTCCCAAGCTAAACAAAGATAACTTCCCTGCATGACAGAGTTTGATGAAACTACATCTGGCTGGTATTGGAGATGATGCTAAGCAACTTATTGAAAATGACTATGTATCACCTACTACTCCTCTCACTGTTGCACAACTGAAAGAAAAGCAAGAGCACAATCAAGCAATGTTGGAGATTGCCTCCTCATTGAGCTATTTAGATTTTGATGATATAAAGAGCTGCACAAATGCAAAGCAGATGTGGAACAAACTTGCAACTGTCTATGGTGGAGACACAAATGTGCTGAGAGCTAAATCAAAAAGTATAAGAGGTAAGTTTGATGAGATGAAAATGCAAGAAGGTGAAAATGTTAACTAGTATTATGGTAGAGTAAAAGAAGTTGTAAATGCCATTAGAGGAGCTAATGGAACAATTGATGAGAACACTATTATGAGCAAGGTGCTGAGAACTTTACTTCCTGTATATGCTATTAGAGTTTCTGCAATTCAAGAATTGAGATGTACTCCTCACAATAATTTTAATCTAGAAAATCTGATAGGCAAACTCACTGCATTTGAAATGTCAAATTATGATAACTATAATCCACAAGGGATTGATTCTGCTTTTAGATCATAGCTGGTTCTCAATAAACCTAAGAAAGGAAAGAAACATGTGAACAATGATAGTGACATTTCTGATGATGATCTTGAAGAACTTGAAGTACTTATGGCAAAAAGACTATCCAGAGGAAAAGGAAAATACAGAGGTAAACTTCCTATTATTTGTTTTTCATGCAATAAAGTTGGTCATATAGCTGCTAGATGTCCTGATAAGAATGAAAAAGATGAAAGAAAGGACAAAAAATACAAAGAATACAAAGATAGAAAGGATGATCGAGACTTCAGGAAATATAAGGATTACAAAGACAAAGGTAAGAAATCTTGTTATATTGCTGAAGAAACTTCTAACAATGATACTAACAATTCTGATGACAATGCTATAGAAGTAGTTTATGTTGCAATGAAAGAAGATTCCGATGATGATGAGAAAACTGCATTAATCTCTTACATGAGTAAAAATGATTGATGGATCATTGACAGTTGTTGTTCCCATCATATGACTGGTGACAAAGATAAGTTTGAAACCCTAAACCAATGCAAAGGAGGATATGTAAAATTTGGTAATGATACACCATGTCTTATCAAAGGTAAAGGATTGATTAACTTAATTGAAAAAATCAGATGTGATAATGTGTATTGGGTTGATGATCTTAAATATAATTTGCTGAGTGTTGCACAACTGAACACTTCTGGTTACAAAGTTGAATTCCATCACAGAAAAGAAAAGATCTATGATTCTACTAGAGAATTAGTTGGAAGTGGTGATCAGACTAAAGGTAACTTATTTTATCTAAATTTTTCTGAAGAAACAAGTTTGTTTTCACAGTACAATGATGTTTGCTTATGGCATAAGAGGTTGTGTCATGTGAAATTTGATAACTTGGTAAGCATAAGTAAATTAAAAAAGGTTAGAGGGCGACCTAAGTTAAAGAAACCTGAGAATGCTATGTGTAAACAATGTCAACTAGGAAAGATGACTAAGTCTAGTTTTAAGAGTAAAACACATATATTAGAGGAAATTCTAGAATTGGTCCATACTAATCTCTGTGGTCTCATTAGAGAAAGAAGCTATTATGGTGCTAGATACTTTATTCTATTTGCTGATGATTATTCAAGGATGATGACTGTAATGTTTCTCAAGGAAAAATCTGATGCATTCCAGTTATTTAAATGGTACTTATCTAAAGTTGAAAAGAAAACAGACAAAAGTTTGAAATGCTTAAGATCTGACAGAGTTGGAGAGTTTATTTCTAATGAGTTTAACAGGTTTTGCAATGACCGAGGCATAAAGAGACAAATGTCCGCACCCAGGACTCCTCCACAAAATGGTATTGCTGAACGAAGAAACAGATCTATCATGGACTGTGCAAGAACACTATTGATGGAGAAAAATGTTGCACATAAATATTGGAAAGAAGCTATAAGTACTGCAGTCTATACACTGAATAGAGTTGAAGTCAAGAAAGGTACAAATGCTACACCTTATGAACTTTGGTATGGTTATGCACCTAGTGTAAAGTATTTGGAAGTAAATGTTTTATACTGAAAGACAACATAAATGGAAAACTTGATGCTAAAGGTGAAGAAGACATATTCCTTGGTTATTCAATGAAAAGCAAAGCATACAAATGTTTGAATTCTAATACTAACAAAGTTGTTGAAAGTGCAAATGTAAGAATTGACGAGTTTGCAAAAAGAAATGAAGCTGAAAGTACACAAGAGCCTGAAAGCTACAAATAATTTGTATATATGGATGAGGAAGATTCTAATTCACTACCTAAGACTACTACTCAGAAACAACATGCACCTGCCAAGTCACAGAGTGGAGTTGCCGAGCAACTGGAAGTGAATGCTGAGCTATCTGATAGAGATGCCGCGTCACAGAATCAACCAGAACTAAATACAAACAATGAACCTAAAGCAAGGACTAAGGCTAATCTAGCAAAATATTTGAGAAGAAACCACAATTCTGATCAAATCATTGGATCAAAGGATTCTTCTGTTATGACACGAAGTAAGTTGAAAAATGGCACATGTCTGTTATGTGAATTTGAGCCCAAAACAGTGAAAGATGTTTTATAAAATGAAGATTGGATACAAGCAATTGATGAGGAAATTGAAAAAAATGAGAAAAACAAAACTTGGACACTTTTACCTAGGCCAAAGGATAAAAAGTAATTGGCACAAAGTGGGTATTCAGGAATAAACTGAATGAACATGGAGATGTGACAAGAAACAAAGCTAGACTGGTATGTAAGGGTTATGCACAGGAGGAAGGAATTGACTATGGTGAAACCTTCACCCTAGTTGCAAGATTGGAAGGAGTCAGAACCTTACTTGCATATGCATCCTATAAAGGATTCAAATTTTATCAAATGGATGTGAAATCTGCATTTCTCAATGGTATCTTGGAAGAGGAAGTGTATATTGAGCAAGATGATAGTTTTATTGACCCAAACAAAAGGGATATGGTTTGTAAACGATACAAATCATTATATGGACTGAAGCAAGCGCCAAGAGCATGGTATGAGAGATTGCACAATTGTCTAATCAAGATTGGATTTGCAAGAACCAATGACAAAAAAAAAATGTACTTAAAGACAGAGAAAAGCAAAGGTACATTATTAGCTGAAATTTTTGTAGATGACATCATATTTAGTGGACAAGATGTGTTATGTCAAAAATTTGCAACAGAGATGCAAACTGAGTTTGAGATGTCTATGTTTGGTGAAATAAAATTCTTTGTTGGCTTACAAATTTATCAAATGAGGAATGGTATCTATATCACTCAATCTAAATATATCAAACAGATACTGAAAACTTTTGGAATGGAAGAGTCCAAACCAGTGAGTACACCCATGGCTACTGGACAGAAGCTGACAAAAGATGATGACACAAAAGAAGTGAACTAAACACTCTAGAGATCAATGATTGGAAAACTATAGTATGTTGTACACAATATTCTTGATATTGCCCTAGCTGTTGGAATTGTTGCAAGGTTTTCTGCTAACCCCAGAGAAACTCACATGATGGCAGTAAAAAGTATTCTAAGATATTTGAAAGGAATTGATGATTATGATCTATACTACAAAAAGAATGAAAAGTTTGAATTCAGATTTTACACTGACTCTGATTGGGCTGGCAATGTTGATGACAGGAAAAGCACTACTGGTGGAGCATTTCTTTTAGGAAAAAGATTGATCTCCTAGACAAGCAAGAAACAAAACTGCACCTCACAATCTACAGTTGAAGCCGAGTATGTGGCAGTAGCATTTAACTGTTCTAACATTGTGTGGTTGAAGATACTACTAAAAGGTATGAAGGAAGAAATCACTGACCCAGTTGTCATATATTGTGATAACATGAGTGCTATTAATATTTCTAAAAATCCTACTATGCACTCAAAGACAAAGCATATAGCTTTCAAGTATCATTACTTGAGGGAGCTAGTTCAGAATAGAGAAGTGAGACTGGATTATGTGAACACTAAAGAACACTTAGCAGACATATTCACAAAAGCACTACTCAAGGATGCTCATGAGTATCTATGAGGTAAAATGGGGGTGATTCCCCTAACTGAGGCTAATTAAGTTATGTATGCTACTGTTGCATCAAATATTACATTCAGAATACTTGACACATTGATGCACAGT
>MU223935.1:1369997-1381071 GCA_018584345.1 Thuja plicata | reverse complement strand
TGGTTGGTAACTATGCTTGTTAAATCATTGTTTTAATATTTTGTGTTGCCATCAATGCCAAAGAGGGAGATTGTTGGAAAGTGACAATGCAAGAAATTGTTATTTTGTCATTGTTGTCAAACCTTAATTGGTGAGACTATTTTTATCTATTTGAGTACCATATCTATTGTTGATGAAGAAGATTTAACAAGAAGACCAAGTGAATGGTTGAGTTAAGGAAAATAAAAGGGTACTTGATCAATTGGCACTCTGGAAAAGTAATTAGTTGTTTATCTTTCAAAGACAATTTTTCTGACTGTTCTATGCTGAGCAAAGTTTGGCTTGTGGCGAGCAAAGTTGTTCATGATGAGAAAAGTTGTTCAATGCCGAGCACCAGTTAAATTGCCAAGTGGAAATAGTGATGTTGGCTGACTTTCAGTAATTGGATTAATGATGAGATTTGAGATCTCTGACCGACTTAGTTATTTTTATTGGGATATGTAATGTTAATTAAAGATTGATCCACATCATTTAATGTATGGGTAACCATAATTAATGCATGGTTTCAAGATTTAATTAGAGACTACTTTGGAGAAGTAAATGTAATGCAAAGATAGAGTGATTCGTTGGATCTAACCTAACCTAAGATCTACGATCTTGTTTAAGCGGCAAAAGATTTATCTGACCTAGATAGAGAGGTATATGATAACCTCAAGGGGTTATTCATTAAGGATGCTGAAGTGTGCTGCTGAATGTGAAGTACATGTATGTATGCAAAAGGGTTGCATAGTTGATTTACTGTTTGGCATGATCTAGCAGAGAAGGCTAAATACAGAAGTAGAGAGTTGCATGTGTGATTGCTTGACGGATTTCCAAGAAGATCAGAAGGTTGAAATGACAATGCAGGATATTCAGTAAGTTAACATCAAAGCTGTAATTGGATCTAAATTTTCAAAGTAAGTTGTATGTATCAGATCACAACTGCTGATTACTTTCTAACCATTGTATCAGTTAAAATCCTTTAACAAGGTTGACCTAACAGTCATTTGTAAAAATCCTCTAATAAAGTGACATTAAGGTGGAATGTTCTAAGTCCTCTAAAAAGGCCACTCCTGATAGGGTGATTAAATCCTTTAACCAGGTCACACCTAACAGTGTGTTATTTTAACCTTTAATAGGGTTGGCTCCTCACAGAGCTCACTTCAGAAGAGTGAAAACTTGGTAGCATGTTACTGGTGGTTTTTCCCATATTGGGTTACCACGTTAAATACTTGTGTCAACTTGTATGAATTCTTATGGTTTGTTTTACTATTATATTTCTACAAGATAATTTCAATTGACAGTAAACTGCATGATTAAAGTTGTTGACTTATGCTACTACTGCCGAGTAGATCTGAAATACATAAATTTTTTATTTGCTACATCTAGACCTGAGGATAACTGATTCAACCCTCTCCTCTCAATTATTCTAAATTTATTCTAACACAATCTTGGAGAGCACATAATAAGTTGCACCTCATTCATAGTTACCTATTGGGACCCATGAAGAATAAATCCATCCAAGGCTCAAGGTATGCACTTACCTTTGTTGATAATGTTTCACATAGGACTTGGATATATTTCTTGCATAGTAAAGATCAAGTTCTTGATATATAGAAACATATTCATTTTTCTTTTTCTTTTAATGTTTTTCACATTTGTAAACCAGATAATTTATCTAAGCCACAAGGAAAATTAGAATGGAAGATCAATTAGAATGGAGGAAAATGCTCTGCAACTAGGGTTTGGAGCTAAGGTATAGATTGTACTCCTCGTGCATGTGTCCTGGGTATGCCATTAATGGAATCAACCTCTCTTGGAGTGGAAAAAGAAAATAATTCCTTGAACATTAATGATGATGGTTTTAAAGCCCCAAAGAAAACCATCTGAAGCATTATTGTCGACTTGAAGGCAACTAAAGAAGTTCTCTCACCACCAGAAGGTAGCATCCAAGCCAAAAAAGGTGATGGAGATCAAAGCGAGCAAAGCAAGCCTCGATCGTTCAAACAAGCAGTGCAAAACGAGAGGATGATCCCAGATGGAGCCCAATTTGTCTCAAAAATTATCGAGTCCCCAGCTATGACTGGAGGAACTAGAGGTAAGATTCCCCCAACCCCCCAACTCATTATTAAACCTAATCTCTAGATGCATTCTATTATAGAGTAGGAAAAAATTAGGCTTAGAGATACTACAATCTTCTTCACTGCTGTTAATGTCTCTAGATTACCCTCAAGAGCTTTCCTCAATGACTGGTTTCAACGTGTGTGGAATATTAAACTTGGTTTTCATTTCTCTTACTATCATATGCTTCAAAAAGGTCTTTTTTTTCTTTTCTTTTGCCCAACAGTCCATCGTTAATAACCAATTCTGGAAACTAGGGCCTTACAAGTATTGAGCCATTCTGTGGTCCCTAGAGGCCTCCCACAATGAAGTTCTTTCCCTTTCGAGCCCGAGATGGGTGGTTATTGAAAAAATTCCCCCATTTCTTCTGAGCCTTATTCCATAGGCACTCAAACCTGTTGGTAAGGTTCTGAAAATCGACCAGTCTAATGTTCTTATCCCTCAAGCCTGGAATTGATGTCCCTGACTCCCTACATTTTGACCTTGGTAGCTCACCCATTATTTGCTCAGTTAATTTCCTGGGAGGGATTAACAGTTGTTATCTCTGTAGAAAATAAGGGCACATTAAATAGGACTTCCCCCTTCTAGCCAAACGTGCTCCTCCCACTGAAAAAAACTACCAATGCGGGTGATAAAACTCCACTACCCATTTCTCCCAAGTTGAATTTTGAACCTAATTTGTCCCCACCACCCCCATCCCACCCTACAGAAAACCCTAAGGATAACTCAAAATTATTGCCTCAGAAGGAGATAAACCCTAATAACTAGATGCAAAACTCCCAATTGATTTTAGATTCATTGGATAAACTTAAAGGGGAGTTTAACAAACAACCTTCTCCTCCTCCCCCTTACAACCTGGAGATCCCTGAAGTCTTATAAGGCCTTCCAAAGGTTAAAGAACTTGAATTTGGATTGAAGAACAAAGGCTCCCCCCCTCCTCCAAGCACAGAACACTGAATGCTCAACAGATTCCTTTGAAAAGAATCCAATTGAAGGTAGACAAAGCCAAGGCTATCCCTAAGCCCAAATGGAAGATTTACTTTGTCTCATCTTCAGGTTAAGGTGGTCTTTCTACCCTAGCTCCTCCCATAGACATCTTGATAGGGAAGGGAGTTGGCCCTGGTAACTTCCTTGTACCTCCCTCTATCCCCAGTACTACTCCTAAAGAGCCTAATTTGATCTCACCACAAGAGTAGGAGGATAAACTCAGTGGCTTATCGGTGGTGGTGATCCCTGCTCCCCCCTACCCCCCCTTTGGACAAAAGGATGCTTCCCCCTGAGAAGGAGGGAAGTACAGGACTACCTCCCTTGGCTACAAAGGTTCCTAGAGAGGAGATAGGATAGAAGGACAATCTTGATCTTGAAGGAGAATTTAATCTAGAACAGAGCAGATTGAACACAGAGGTGGAAGGATCCTTTTTCTTCACCTCCAATGACCACAAGAGAAGGAAGAGATCAAGTAAGCATGAGAGGATCTCCCCCTTGGAAGGAGTAGAGGGGTTCATTATAAAAAAGAAGAGAGGTAGGCCCCCCAATCAGAGTGGGAACCCAAAGCCTTTCAAAGCTAGTAAGAAAGATATCCCCCCTGCTTCAGGAGCTTCAAGGCTCCAATGGATACTAGCAAGTAACTCCCTATGACTCTAAACCTTTCATCATGGAATGTCAGAGGAATGGAATCCTCTGATAGAAAGTATGTGGTTAAGAGGTTCCTCAGTACCTTTAAAGATATTGATATACTTTTGGTTCAAGAAGTTAAAGCAATAGGGTTCTCACTTGATATAGCAATAAAGTGCATTTGGAAAGATGTAGAGGCCTTTTCCACTCAACACCAAAAGGGAAGAGGTGGTACCTCTATCCTTGTAGGGCCCAAGTGGAGAAAGGTAGTCAAGAGGTGGGGCTTCTCTCCTTGCAATAGAGAAGTGTGGATTATCTTTACGGAAGAAAACACTACATTTGGTATTTTCTCAATCTATGCCCCAAATGACCACAATGAAAGGATTGAGCTTTGGAAGTGGATCTCTGAACTAGACAATATTCCTTGGGTGGTTGCTGGAGACTTCAATATGATAGAGAGGGCCCAAGAAAAATCAAGGGGTGTGAGGTTTGAGTGGAAGGGTAATGAGATGATCTTTTGGAAAATGATGATTTCCAAATTGAACCTTTTTGACCCCTTGGCTAACAAGAAAAGTAAATCCAAAGGTATTTGATTCACTTGGTCTAACTATCAAAAATGAGAGAGGAGAATCTATTCCATACTTAATAGTGTTTATATGAATAGACTATTATTCAGCTATCCCAACACCCCTATGGATAACAATGTCAGGGTCTTACCTTTCACACTTTCTGATCACCACCCAATCCTTACCTCCATTCAACTGGTCTCCAAGGGGTGCAACTCCCCTATCAGAAAGACATTATTTTATATGAATTCCTCTCTCCTTCAAGACCCCAATGTTCTTGTAGCCATCAATATTATCTCCTGGTTCAATGAAGAGGTGGCAGAACATAGCTTTGAAAATGACAAGAGGAATCGCACTACAGAGCCCTGGCATGCCATGCTCAAGATTGTAGGAAAGAAGAGAGCTAAGGATTCAAGGAGGGTGGAGGTGAAGCTGGTGGAGGAGCTCTAGGTTACTAAACTACTCATTCAAAAATACCCTCATGACCCCTTCCTATTGGACAATGTTATGCACTGCAAGGAAGCACTCATGAATTTGCAATTGGCCAAGACTAGAGGGGCCAAGATTCGGGCTAGGATCAACTGGATCAACTTGGGGGATAGAGGTTCTAAATTATTCTTTCAGACACTGAAGAAGAAAGAAGCTAGAGACAATGTCACCTGTATTAGAGAGAAAGGGGAGGACATCACCACTCAAGAAGGCATTGTCAATTCCTTCTCTTCATTCTATAGCCATCTCTTCACCACTGAAGACAATGCTGATATGGAAGCAGCTAGATAGAAGATCATCCCTAGGAAAATGAATGAGGGAGATGCTGATAATATAGGAAGAGATCTCTCAATTGAAGAAGTCAAAAATGATATCTTGAGTATGGCCAATGATAAGGCCCCTGGCTTGGATGGTCTCACTGTAGAATTCTTCAAGGTTAATATAGATTGGGTAGCACACAACCTACTCAAGAACTATAGAGAGGCTTTTTCCACTGGGACCTTGGGCCCTATCCTCAATGCTAGGCTCATCAAGCTAATTACCAAATATTGGGATAAACTCTTAATAAAAAACTAGAGGCTAATCACCTTACTTAACGTAGGCTACAAAATTCTGGCCAAAGTTCTGGCCCTAAGGATTGCTAATCTGCTTCCAAAAGTTATCAACAAGACCCAAACATGATTTTTCAAGGGGAGATACATACTGGGAAACCTTATTACATGTTGGGAAGCCATGGAATAATCCAAGGAAACAAGAAAAAGCAGGTCTATGCTTCTCATTGATTATGAGAAGACTTATGACAGAATTGAATGGAACTTTATCCTCTATATGTTAGACAGCCTGGGGTTTCCAACCACCTTCTGTAAAATGGTCTCCACACTCCTGAATGGTGCTGCTGCAGCCATAGAAATAAATGGGGTCAGATCCAAATTTTTTGAACTTACTAGATCTATCAGACAGGGATGACCTCTTGCCCCATCACTATTTTTTATTGCCGCTGACTTCCTCCACTATCTACTTAGAGATAACACCCTATCCCCCAGTGTTGCAGGGGTGACCATTCCAAATGGAGAAGAAATATCCAACATCCAATTCACTGATGACACAACTATCCTTATGGCCCTAAAGGAGGAGAACATGAGTAGACTTATGATTAAGTTGGACATATTCTGTCAGGCATCAAGTAGTAAAATCTCTATTGCCAAATTAGTTATGTTGGGGTGGGATGCTCACCCCCAGGATGGTGGATGAAATATGAACTGGAATGGGGAGGCCCTGACCACATTGTCAAATACCTAGGGATATCGCTCACAATGGAACCCAACATTAACAATATGTGGAACTAGATCAAAGATAGGATTAACAACAATCTCAACAAGTGGGACAATAACATGCTATCCTTCCCAAGTAGAGTGTAGATCTACCAGAAAATCCTCTCCTCCTATCCTATTTTCTACTCCTCAGCTTGGATCTTTAACCAAATTCAATTTGAATAGATCTAGAAGATCACCAAGAACTTCCCTGAGTCAGACGACAGAGGTAAACAAAATCTCCATGCATTTTCTTGGGCCTGGTACACCAAAGATAAGAAGTGGGGAGGCATTGGACTTAAAGATCTCAGGACTCAAGGCATAGCCCTAGTAGCTAAATGGATTGCCAAAGTCTCAGTTGGGGATGAACCTTGGAAGGTCTTGGTGAGGAATAACCTCTCTAGAGCCCACCCATGTAAAGATAAGAAATGGAGGGGGTTGTGCTACTCTAATCTGTTGGGGATAGAGTGCAGCATTAGTGTCCAGGACTCAAATTTGTTTTAGGCTATTTGGAAATCTTGGAGATATGTAGGTAAGTTCATTTTCAACAGTGGCCCTCTGGAAGGGAATGGAGTGGTATGTAGTGCCAAGTCTATCTGGTGGAATCTAAAACATAATGGGAAACCCCTAGCTCTCCTATAGGGATGCTCTGCTAGGAGGTGGGCATATAAAGGTGTGAAATGCTTCCAAGATATACTTGAAGGAGGATTTTTGATCCTTTGGGAGAAACTGGCCACATACTTTAACCTACCTCAATCCCATAAGAGAACCCATGCGCTACTCTCTACTACACTCCCCAGCCTTGGTAGGATCTCATCCTGCTGCTTCAAAGATAATTGCGCGTTCCAGCTTACTTGGCCTGATTCCTCCCCTCTTCATGTGGTCAACAGTAAATACCTCTACCAAAACCTCACTCATGGTCCTCAAATCCTTACCCAGGCTAATCTCATATGGCATCTTAATACTCCCCTCTTAGATTGGAACACTTTCTTTACCAATCTCTGGGCGAGACCTATGGAACCTAAGGTCACCTATTTCCTTTGGAGACTCTTACTTCACAAGCTTCCCTTTAGAAAGCCTGGTGGAGAACCTAACATCTATACAATTTGTAAACTCCTGGAATCTGTCCACCATGTCTTCTTTGAATGTATGTATGCTTTGAAGATTTGGTTTATGTTTGGCCTTTCCTACAACTCTAAATTCAATGCTCTGAATATAGTTTCTGGGAATTTTAACAGCAACAAGTTTTGCAATTTTTTTTGGTCTTTATGCTCTTCTATAATATTATGGAATATTTGTAAAGCAAGGAATAATGATGTTTTGGTAGGGAAGGAAAGGAATCTTACTGAGTCTCACAAGAGACTCATATAGCTTAATATCTCTGTGCAGGTCACTGCCATTCTGAAGCTGAAAGAAGACAAGTTACTCTAGATTCTTAAGGAGAGTAAGGGCACTATATACAAAGAGGATATTTCTCATGGGTTCACTACCAACAAGTCTGGAACAGAATTCACCAACCTGATCTCGGAGTTTCTAAAGAAATCCAAAGAGGGTAGTAGGGGACCTACCAGTGATGCAGCTGATTTTGGGAGCCATGAAATCATTGGATACACTGCTGTATCCCCGGATTCTAATGCTTCTAATGTAGAGCATGATGACCCCCCAAAATAATCTCAAATTTGTACACAGTAGTTTATGCTTCAAATATCTATCATAGACAATAGTATGTTATTATCGTAAATAGATTTGATACTTCGATCCACCATTTTTGATCAGGCTGTGTACAACACGGCAACAATTTTGTAATAACTCTTAACTCTTGATGTATGTTTTTGTTCCTCCGATATTCAATAGAAAAAAGTTCTTGATATATTTGTAGAATTTCATATTTTGTTGAAAGACAATCTGGTTTTAAAATAAAAATTTTAGAACTGATAATGGGAAGAAATATGTTAATAATACTTTTCATTCATACATGAAATCTTTTGGCATAAAACATGAGCTTACCATTCCTTATACACCACAAAAAAATTGTGGCGGAAAGGAAGAATAGAACTAATGTGGAGATGACTAGATGTTTGTTACATTCTAAAAATATGGATTATAATTTTTTGGCTAAAGCTATGGCTTGTGCTACTTATCTCATTAATAGGACTCCTACTAAAGCTTTAAAGGATAAAACTCCTAAAGAATCTTGATATGGTAGGAATCCCAATTTGGCAAATTTAAGGATTTTTGGTTTAATTTCTTATGTTCACATACCTAAAAAAGAGATACATAAATTAGATGCTAAATCATCTCATTATGTATTTTTTGGGTATGATGAACACTCTAGAGGATATACAGTTTTTATCCTTCTACTAACAAAGTTCAAGTTGCAAGAGATGTCTATATTACAAAAAATGGAGTTCATAATTGCTCTAAATTGCAAGATGTTGAATTTAGTGGAAGTAAAGTTGTGGTTGTGGAGGACCAAGCTCCTTCTCTAAACCCTACTCCTAATGAATCTATTTCTATTCCTTCTAGTGATAGTTATGATGATAATACTAACTCTACTCCTCATGATACTTCTTCTAGTGATGATACTATTACTTCTAAGAGAAATCATATTTGGTTTAAAAATTTACTTTATGAAAGTGATGATTACATAACTAGAATGGGTGGACTTAAACCTAGGAGATTTAATTATAGAAATTATGATTTGATGTCTTCCATTATGTTGGAATTATGGTAGTTTTGGAGGAGATATGAAGAGCGGTCATGAGTTGATGCCTAAGTGGTTGTCATTGATGGAAAAATATTCAGTTACCATGATTGGAGTGATCGGTAAGATTTGTGCATGATCGGTAAAGGGAAGATCAGGAAGAATAGTATAAGACATTGAATGTGGTAGTGGTCAAGTTAAGGAAAGATTCAGGTGTTGTGATCATAGATACAGTTTTTATATGGTAAGTGAAATCCATGAGTCCAATCGCAACAATTTATACAAAGCTTTGAATGAATTATGTTTTGAGTGAGAAGACAATTTACCTATTTGGTCATCGATCAACATTTCATATTAATTTGGTTAAGGTAATGTGTTTGCGGATGACAATATTGGATGTTGTTGATGTTTATTTCAAAGAGGTTTGTTAATCTTTTGATCTGACTGTGGTGTAAATTTCTAGGTCTTGTGTGACCTAATGACCATTCTATATAGAGAGCACTACATTATTTGATTTAGGGTTGTGATCATATTTTTTAGGTTGGGAGATCATGAATTGAAGGAGAAAAGATCAGTACATTGTCAGGCATAAAAGGAGCAGAAAGGATCTGATAGGAAATCAATGCCATTCTACAGATCAACATATCTTGTTGTTCCCTAACAGTTGCAGCAGGTTAAACCCCTTAATGGAGTGAACTTTAAAAGGTTCTTATTTGTAAATTCTTTAACATGGTAACTTCTTTATTGAGGTTTTAAATCCTCTAGTGAGGTAGATCATAACTGATCTTATTGTACTCCTAACCATGTATTAATCAATCCTAACAGCGTGAACCCTCAGAAAGGGTATTTGTAGATCCTAACAAGGAAAAATCATTTACTGCAGTAGTGGGGTTGTGGGTGTCATCCTCACCATGGTTTTTTTACCTCTTACAAGGGTTTTCATGATAAAATATCTGCATTATGTGTGTTGAGCTTGTGGATGCTTGATTTTATTTACTGTCATTTGTTTACTTCAATTATATCCTTTATGGTTTAGAAGTTAATAATGCAAATATTCATATCATAAGTTAAATTTATTCATTACCTATTTGTACTAATTCACCCCCCACTCTGAGTCATAAGAATTCCAATAATTGGTATTAGAGCCTTGGTCCTCTTGATATTAAGCTTAACCGCTTGAGGAAAAGAACCCTATAATTCAACATGGATAGATACAAGTATGTGAAGTAGCTTGAGGATGCAAGAAAAGTCATCAATGAATTGAAGGAAACACTGAGGCATTCCCTTGCTAAAAGAAGAGAGCTTGTTGAGAAATTGAGTGAAATTGAAGACTACATTGAACAAATGTCTGAAGGTAGGTTGTCTAAGGAATCTAAGGAAGCACTTACAAATCTAATGGATAAAAATAGAGGACTCAAAAAGGAAGTGGAAAATTTGAAAAGAGAGCTTGAAAGTCAGTCAGTCAGGATGGTTGAAGAGATTGAAGGAAGAAGAGTTGTTGACAATGCCAAAAAAAATGTTGAAGATGCCCTAAAGGCTAAAGATAAAAGCCTAACAGAGAAATCAGAGCAACTATCCAGATCAAAGAAAGAGGTTTCTATATTTTAGGAACACTTACATGACATAAATGATGAAAAAGTTGATATTGACAGAGAGAATGAGGGAATAAGGAAATAGAATGAAAAGCTAAAAGAAGAGTTGAAAGCTGCAAATGATCTACTAGATAAATTTAGAAATATTTCTTCTAAAATTGATGAACAACTTGGAAGATAGAGGATGAATGTAGAGAAACAAGGTCTAGGATTTTCAAAATTTGAAGTTGGTGAATCATCTGGCACTAAGAATATAAATGTAGGAGGAGAATCTGTTGGAATAATGATACATTTGGCATCAGTGAATGCACTTAGTGAAAACACTTATTCAGTTTTGAATGCTTACCAAGCTCATCACTCAGCCCACAGCCTATACCGAGCATTCAGCAAAGCTCACCGATCAAACAGTTCAAACCGAGCAGTAAGGCAGTCACCGAGCATATGAGAAAAATAGTAGTTACCGAGCAGACGGTAGTCACCGAGTCATCAGTCGATGACAACCGAGAAGTCAGTTTCTACCGAGTCACAAGTGTTTACCGAGTGAAAATGTATCTACCGAGTCACCACAGCTACCGAGTTCCAAGCTACACTTCGGGACTAGTATGGACCGAGCTTCTACTCTTACCGAGAGCATGACGATGCCGAGTACAGTAGTGGATG
>MU223935.1:1346080-1363520 GCA_018584345.1 Thuja plicata | reverse complement strand
TGTAAATCCTCTAACAAGGTGGACCTAGCAGTCCAAATTGCTTCTAACAGGGCAGATCATCAGAAGTGATCTTTGTAAGCCTTAACCGGCCAACTTTATACTGCAGTACCAAAGTTTTGTGGGTACCGTCCCCACCCCAGTTTTACTTTCTATTTGGAAGGTTTCTGGGTTACCAACTCTTTGTGTTATGTGTTGTGTATGATTACATTTTCATGATTGCAGTAGATTAGATGAATGAATGGTTAAAGAATATAAAAGTGCAGAAATGTATTAAAAGATTTAAGTGTTACTGATTCACCCCTCCCCTCTCAGTAACTTGGTTAATCCTGAATATTTCCAACAGAATCAACACCCAAGGTGAACAATAAAATTGGAAAGAGAAGATATAAACAGATATGTTTTAATTATCATAAGGAAGGTCATACTTGTAATGCCCCACTCGGGAATCCTTGGACACAAGGATAAAACCATAACTATGGTAACATTATATTTTTTTAAAAAGGAATAAACAATGCACAACATAGCGCATGAGCAGAAGACTAACACAACACCAAGAATTCCCAAGCACAAAGAAACACCATTATTCATTACCAATGATTAATGTACAAGGTTCATCCAAATTACTACGTTATTCCACAATGATTATTTTTAAACCCAAAACACAATTCCTACCATGATTAAATTATATAAGTTCATTTACCAGATTATAATACAATGACAACCATGGATAACATTCACTTACGCAAAAATGTTTGATGCTTAAATTGTCGTGATTGGAGAAGGTGTATCACTAAAAATGGTACCCGAAAAACCAACTTACATCTTCCAGTCGAAGGAGAAAATTTCCTCTGTCCACGATAGTAGTAACACCAAAGAGAATCCGTACGAGTATGTAGAGGTTCCCATATGAGAATCCATGGGTTGTCATATGAGTAACTACAAAGCCTAATACAAGTAGCAGGAAGTTGTATGAGACCCTATAGTAAGCCATACGAAAAACTACCCTAACTCGTATGAGAGCCTATAGCTTCTCATAAGAGATGCCGCCTTTCCGGCCCAAAGACAAAGGTTAGGAAATTTTAAACTAAAAATATAAAGTTAAATCCACATCATGGAGTGCTGGAAGCAGACAAATCAAGGAGGTAGACATCTGATTTCCCCGAAAGCATAAATACATCAATCATGAAAGAATAAATCATCTAGATCATCTAACTCAACTACATATACATGAATACAAGAAATTGCATAAGTCACAGAAAGTACCAAAAAGAACAAGTGAGCAACAAGCTCCAATCCTATGTCTGGAAGAAGTTCATCTTTGTACATTGATCCCTAGTAGCGGTATAGGTTAGCAATGCCACACAACAATGTGGTACCCGCAGACCCACCCTGCTGTGCTCATAGAGATAATGACCCGACCATAGTCACAAAAGACACACACACACAAGAGGCTACACACACATCCCAATCAATGCAGGACTCAAGATACACAAATGGACATGAATGAAATGCAGTATTCTCGGTCACTACTTAGAACATAGTAAGAATACTATGTAGGAGCATCTTAGGTTCTTAACAATCCTGTATCAACCAAAAATATGTTTATTTTGGTTTGGTAGCTTGTTGGAGACTACTTGGTAAAGTGCTTGGTAAGTTCTTTGCTTGGTCAGTTTAAGGTTTGTTGTTTCAATGCTTGGGATTGGTTACTTGTGATTCAGTTGGCTTCACTTATGGGGTCTCGGTGGTTGCTTTGGGCTGCTCAGTGGTTTTCACCTACTGGTCTCTGTGCTCAGTAGTCTTTCTCACCAAGTTGGTTTTTGGACATTGGATCTGCTGGCTGACGTATGAATTTATGATGTAGGAGCATATTGGATTTTCTAGGTAGTCGCTTTAGAGAGTACTTGGAGTGTTGTTTCTCAATTTCTGTGTTGGCCGAGGGGTTTGGTCATTGAAGGAGCTTGGTCGCTGAAGGGCTTAGCACATACTGTTGCTCAACTTTGGTATTGCTTGACATGTGTTGGTTTCTCGATAGGTATGGTGGCTTGGCAATGCTTGAGGGAGCTCAGTCATCATGAGTGCTAGATGATACTTGTTGGTTTCTGATGCTCGGTTGGTGGTTGCTGGCACTCGACAATTTGGCTTGCCAACTGGTGTTGTAGCAGATTTGGGAGGCCAACTTGATGCATTTAATTTGTGAAGCATGTGATCCTGACATGGATTGATCATGGGGATGTGTGTAGACCTATTTGGGTTTTGCATCTTTATCCTATGTGCATTTAGTGGATTGGAATGGCCGACTGGGTCATTTAATATTTGTTTGCAGGATGACTTGTGGATTGAATATGTATTTAGTGTAAGAGTTTATTTAATTTGTAATTTGCAAAAGGCCAACTTGTGGCCATGCTAGTACTTAAGGAGGGTCTTAGGTAGAGTGTTGAAGGGAGATCAGAGGGGATTAGATTGGAAGTGTTGATGTAAGGTTTGTGGATCTGAATTTGGTGGAAGATACCTTGGTAGACTAGTAGCATGTTGGCTTAGAAATAAGGAGATTTCTTGGGCCCATATGCACAAGTTTAGATCTTGCTGGAGGTTTCCTACCAGGTTGTTGTGTGGTGTGTCACAAATATGGACTAGTTAAGGAGGTGGTCTGAAAATTGCAGAAGATCTATGCTAGATCTTAGTTTTTTATATCTTTGTAATTGGTCATAACTAGGAAGGCCTTAGAACCCAAAATTTTGGATGTAATTTCTATTTTATGGAAATAGATCTCATATGTTGATTATTTATGTGTTGCTAGTTGTTTCCATTGTTGTTGCTTTGGGATTCTAGTTTGGATGGTCTAGTCTTGGACCCTCCAACCTGCATCCCATCAGGTGGTATTAGAGCTTGAAGTTATTGAGTGTTTGGAAAGATCACCAAAGGTGAGGCGGTTTGCACCAGGACCTTGGATTGGAGAGTTGGTGATTTATTGCATAGGTTTTGCAAAGATCTTGAAGATGCCTTCAAAGAACCACAAGATTATAGAAGAAAATTTCTGAGCTTTGCAGAGACAAGTGCAAGATCTTTAGGATGGGTTTCATTCTAGTAATTCAAGATAGATTGCAAATGTTGTCAATGTTATGAATAACAGTCCACAAGAACAATTGAGAGGGGGGGGTGAATCAGTTGTGATATAAATTATTACACTTTAAACTTTATAAACCAAAAATTCAATTCAAATGATAACATAGTAAATTCCAACACAATAACACAATCCTTGTTGTCAAGGAAACCCTATTAAAGGTAAAACCTTGGTGGGAATTAGCACCCACAAATGATGTATTGAGAGTATAGTATCCCTATTAAAAGATTTAGCCCTGTTAGGAGCTTATTACAACATTACAGTACATGGTCCCAGTTAAAGGACAAACTTTGTTAGGAGTCAGGAGTAACAGTGGGCTCACTACCCAAGCACACTTCCCAAAGAAGGTTAAAGCCACCCTCAAGGATTAAAAATCTGAACAAGTGTTTATAAGAAATATGCAATCCAGTGAACTATCTGATAGCAACTGTCTTTGCTTGGTCAGTTCTAATGAAGTACAATAATTACAAACTTTTCTCTACATCCAGTAGCCAATTAAGATTCACAACTTCCACACTGCTTTTCATTTCAATTACCTTCTCATCACATCACTATCACATACTACTTCTTTTGAAAATAAAATATCTCTCATATATACCCAATTACAATAATTGATTAGGTCAGCCAATTAAGATTTCCCAATAAACAAATAATTATTTAACCCCTTGCTAAGATACACAAGGTACCTAAAACAAGTAAACATCAATTACAATACATCAGATATACTCCAAGATTTTCAATCCATGCTCTCAATCCATAATAAATGTTACATCTTTAAAGTCATCCCCAAATAGGTCTCCTCCAGAATACATGCCACAAGTGACATAACCAACAATCACACGACTTGCGATCAACAAAAAACATTCCTTAATATATCTTCTGTCATCCCTTAAGCTCGCATAACCTAAATCATCATCGCCTGTAAGATATACAAAAAATACAGAGACCTTCTCTGTCAAGCATCACTGTCACAGTCTAGAAACTAATGTTCACTAAAACATTTGTAACATCTCCAATTTGCAATATTAAGCCAAGCAACCTTAGGAATAAGGTTATCACATATCCTTCTTCAAATCTTCATCTTCAATCATTCTAATTCATTCGTATAGTGTCTTTACACTTATGTCAGTCATCATACAATAGTAATAACCAGTCTATTCACTCCACATAAACATATGTTTACATTAGTGACAAAACATGAATGCCAAGAATAATAGTAGTACCCAATTCTGATATCATCCAATAGTCGATAGATTGTTGATGAAGAGATCATTAAAATCTTACAATTAGATCGCCAAAGTGAGGCAGTTAACCTAAGAAGAGATACGAATTGGTATGATTGAGTTAAAGAGACAAGTGAGGGAAATAGAGATAGAGATCTGGAAAATATTTCTTGAACCTGAGGTTGATAAAGGCATGGGAAGTGTTGCTGCTGTGAATTTTGCAGGGGAAAGAAGTCTTGGTGAAGGCTTGGAGGATCTTACTAATTCTGAGGAGGAGATTGTTGAGAATAGTTCATTTGTTCATGTTTCTGTTGAAGAGGTGATTGGTTTTCATAGTCAGATAGATGGATCTGATGTGGAGATTGCAAAGAATCTTGTTGTGGATGATGAGACTGTTGGTGAGATGGAAGAGATACCTCTGACTGTGTGTATTGCTGAGGAATTTGATATTCATGACCTTTTTGACATGACTGTTGACCTAGATGTGTTTGTTGATGTTTCTATGCTTGGATCAGTTGATAAACTTGCTGAGGACAGTAGTAAGTGCATTGATGTTGTTGAGTTTTCTACTTGATATGAGGTTATGGATGAGACTGGTGAAGATGATGGAAATATTGATCTACTTCTTGTTGATAAGCTTGAGTGCTTTAATGAGGTTACTATTGATGTGGATTTGGCTTTGGATCTGCATGTTGCTACTACAGATGTAGAGTTGGATACTCTTATTGCTGAGATGGGTTGTGGTGATGAGTTACATGCTGATTGGTTGGTGGTGATACAAATGCTTCTAGTGTTTGGATGGATCAAGCAGATGTGGATGATTTTCAAATTGGTACTCTTTTCCTTGGTGGAGTGGAAGCCTTTGGTGAAGATGAAGCTGGTTGTAGAGCTTTCTTTTGGCATCAAAGTATGGGAAACATGTTTCTATTTACATGGGGAGTCTGATACAGGAGCATCTTGGATTTTCTTGGTAGTTGCTTTGGAGAGTACTTGGAGTGTTTTTTCTTGCTTGCAGTGTTGGCTGAGGGGCTGGATCATTAAAGAATCTCGGTCGTTGAAGGTCTCAAAACATACTCTTTCTCAGCTTCGGTATTGCTCAATATGTGTTGGTTTCTCTATAGGTGTGGTGGATTGACAATGCTTGAGGGATCTTGGTTGTCATGCATGCTCGACAATGCTTGTTGGTTTGCTGATGCTTGACTGATGGTTGATTGAACTCGGTAGTTTGGCTTGCCAATTGGTGTTCTGGCAGATCTGGGAGGCCAAATTGATGAATTTAATTTGTGAAGAGGGTGATCGTGACATGGATCAATCATGGGGATGTGTGTGGACTATTTGGGTCTTGGATCTTTATCCTATGTGCATTTAGTGGATTGGAATGACCGATTGGGTCATTTAATATTTGTTTGTAGGATGAATTGTGGCTTGAATATGTATTTAATGTAAGGGTTTATTTAATTCTTTATTTGCAATAGGTCAACTTGTGGCATTGCTAGTATTTAAGGAGAGTGTTAGGTAGAGTGTTGAAGGGACATCAGAGGGGATAAGATTGGAAGTGTTGATGTAAGGTCTACGGATCTAAATTTGGTGGAAGATACCTTGGTGGGATAGTAGCACGTTGGATAGTTAGGAACAAGGAGATTTCTTGGGGCATGTGTGCATAAGTTTAGATCTTGCTAGAGGTTTCATACCATATTGCTTTACAATGTATCATAGATCTAGACTAGTTAAGGAGGTGGTATGAAACTTGCAGAAGATCTGTGCTAGATCTTGGATTTTTATATCTTTGTAATTGGCCGTAACCAGGAAGGCCTTACAACCCAGCATGTTGGATGTAATTTCTATTTTATGGAAATAGATCTCATATGTTGATTATTTCTATGTTGTTGGTTGTTTCTGTTGTTGTTGCTTTGGATTCCTAGTTTGAACGGTCAAGTCTTGGACCCTCTAACTTGCATCCCATCATGTGGTATTAGAGCTTGAAGTTCCTAAGTGTGGGGGCAGATCACTAAAGGTGAGGCAGTTTGCACCAGGACCTTGGATTGGAGATTTGATGATTTATTGCAGAGGGCTTGCGAAGATCTTGAAGATGCCTCTGAAGAAGAACCATAAGATTATAGAAGAATATTTTTGAGCTTTGTAGAGACAAGTGCAATATATTCAGGATGGTTTTTGTTCTGGTAATTTGATGTAGAATGTGAAGGTTATCAATAGATCACTGATGAAGAGATCATTAAAATCTTACAATCAGATTGCCAAAGCGAGGTAGTTGACCCAAGAAGAGATACAAATTGGTATGATTGAGTTGAAGAAATAAGTGAAGGAAATAGAGATAGAGATCCGAAGAAGATTTACTGAACCTAAGGTTGATAAAGTCATGGGAAGTGTTTCTGCCATGACTGTGATAGGGGGAAAAATTGTTGGTGAAGGCTTGGAGGATCTTTATGATTTTGAGGAGGATATTGTTGAGAAGAGTTCATCTGTGCATGTTGTTGTTGAAGAGGTGATTGATTTTCATAGTCAAATAGATGGATCTGATGTGGTGATTGCAGAGCATCTTGTTGTGGATGATGATATTTCTAGTGAGATGGAAGAGATACCTCTGACTATGTGTATTGCTGAGGAAGTCGGTATTGATGACCTTGTTGATAGGGATGTTGACCTAGATGTGTTTGTTGATGTTTCTATGATTGGATCTATTGATGAACTTGCTAAGGACAGTGGTAAGTGCATTGATGTTGTTGAGTTTGTTACTTAGTATTAGGTTATGGATGAGACTGGTGAAGATGGTGGACATCTTGATCTACTGCTTGTTGATAAGCTTGAGTGCTTTGATGAGGTTATTGTTGATGTGGATTTGGATTTGGATCTGCATGCTACTACTACTGATGTAGAGTTGGATACTCTTATTTATTATATGGGTTGTGGTGATAAGTTGCATGCTAATTGGTTGGTGGTGATACAAATGCTTCTGATGTTTGGATGGATGAAGAAGACATTGATGATTTTCAAATTGGTTCTCTTTTCCTTGGTGGAGTGGAAGCCTTTGGTGAAGATGAAGCTGGTTGTAGAGATTTCTTTTGGCATCAAAGTGTGGGACACACTTTTCTATTTACCTGGGTAGTCTAATGTAGGAGCATATTGTATTTTCTTGGTAGTTGCTTTGGAGAGTACTTGGAATGCTGTTGCTTGGTTCCAGTGTTGGCCGAGGGGCTCGATCATTGAAGGAGCTCGGTCACTGAGGGGCTTGACACATATTGTTTCTTAGCTTCGGTATTTATCAACATGTGTTGGTTGCTCGATAGGTGTGGTGGCCCGATGATGCTTGAAGGAGCTTAGTCATCACACGTGCTTAATGATTCTTTTTGGTTTGTTGATACTTGGCTTGTGGTTCCTGGCACTCGGCAATTTGGCTTGTCGACTAGTGTTCTAGAGGATTTGGGAGGCTGACTTGATGTATTTAATTTGTGAATCATGTGATCATGACGTGGATCTATCATTGGGATGTGTGTGGATCTATTTGGGTCTTGGATCTTTATCCTATGTGCATTTAGTGGATTGGAATGGCCAAATGGGCCATTTAATATTTCTTTGCAGGCCGACTTGTGGCTTGAATATATATTTAATGTAAGGGTTTATTTAATTTGTAATTTGCAACATGCTGACTTGTGGCCGTGCTAGTATTTAAGGAGGGTATTAGGTAGAGTGCGGAAGGGAGATCAGAGAAAATTAGATTGGAAGTGCTGATGTAAGGTCTACAGATCTAAATTTCTTGGAAGATACCTTGGTGAGCTAGTAGCATGTTGGCTTAGGAAAAAGGAGATTACTTGGGGCATGTGTGCACAAGTTTATATCTTGCTGGAGGTTTCCTACCAGGTTGCTGTGCGGTGTGCCATAGATCTGGACTAGTTAAGGAGGTGGTCTGAAACTTATAGAAGATCTATGCTGGATCTTGAATTTTTATATCTTTGTAATTGGCCATAACCAAGGATACCTTATAGCCTGACATGGTGGATATAATTTTTCTTTTATGGAAATATATCTCATATGTTGATTATTTCTATTTCGCTGGTTGTTCCCGCTATTGTTTCTCTAGGCTGCTAGTTTGGACAACCCAGTCTTGGACCCTCCGACCTACATTCCATCAATTTAATTTCCATAGTATAATTAATGTTGGGTTCTCTCATTGGGATGCATGTAGACCTAAATCTGGGTCTTTGATGTTTCTTATGTTGGATCTTTAGGATATTTGGTGCTGACCTATTTTGTGGTCTCTTGTATATATTTAGTTTTGGTTCTTAGATTTGATAATAGTTCTTGGGGAGGATTTGGGATAGAAGATTTGGATCACAGGTCTGTGACCTCGAATGTATGAAGATTATTCTGTAAAGATATGGATGCATATGGTCATAATAGGGAAGGCCTTACAACATGACATGTATAACATTAGATGAAATAATAAGAATATTTTTCTTTCTTTCTCTCCCTTCCTGTGTTATTTGTTCCGAGTTTTTCTGCAAGTTGGTTTGGATAACTAGGAGTGCCTTGGGCCCTATTTCTTCTTACCCTCATTGCGTTAGGTGGTATCAGAGAGAAGTTTAGATCTAAGGTTCCTTCTTGTGAACCCTAGTGATATTTTTGGTAGGGTAGAAGATTGGGATTTGACCTACAATTGTAGAGGGTTTCAAGATGGTTCGTGGGAGAGGAAATGCAGATCCAGGTCTAGTTGGTATGCTAAGATAGGTTGGTGCAAGATTGGAAGCTATTGAGATAGCCCAACACATAGGAAGACATATTGAAGATGTTAGTTATGATGAAGTTGAAGAAGTGCAAGGAGAGGCTGCACCTACACCTGTGACAGATCAGGAAGAAGAGAGATTCTTGCGAGCATTGACAAGATTGATGTTCACACCTCTGTTTAATCCTCCCAAGTATAGTGGAAAGTTGTATTTTGATGAGTTGATAGAATGGATAACTAAGATGGAAGAGTACTTTGAGTATGAGAATGTATTAGAGGAGGAAAAGGTGAATATTGCAAGTGCAAAGTTGAAAGGTCATGCATCCTTGTGGTGGGAGCATCTGTAATTGGATCGAAAGAAGAAGGGTAAATACCAGATCAAGGTATGGAATACGATGATAAAAAAATTGAAAGGCAAGTTTGTACCTTGTGATTACCAGATTAACCTAGTTAAGAGAATGCAAAGTTTGCAGTAGAAAGATAGCTCGGTAAAATATTACATTGAGGAATTTTACATATTAGATATCAGATCTGGACATGTTGAAGATGAGGTGGAAAGAATAGAAAGGTATTTGAATGGATTAAGAAGTTGTGTACAAGATGAGATCATCTTGGTAAAAATGAAGAGCATTGAAGAGGCATATTAGTTTTCCCTAAAAGCTGAGGAGAAATTGAACAAAAGATATGAACAAAGGCAAACAGGAAGAGGAGGTAGATTCCCTAGAGGAAGAGGTAGATCTTACGGTGAAAATAGTAGATATGATTAGGACAAAAAAAATCAAGACACACATAAAGACAAGGGAAAGACCAAGTGGAAGGGTGGAAATTCATTTAGAGGTAGAGGTAATTCCTACCTAGGTGGTTATAGAAGAAGAGGGTTCCGAGGAACTTGTTATAATTGTGGAGAAGGACATAGAAATTTTGAATGTATATATGCAAGCAAGAAAGTTGGTAGTAGCAGAAATTATTTGGTGGAAGAAGAATCACCGAATGAACCTAAGAAGGAAGGAAACCTAATGGTTAGAAGAATATTGTGGAGTGAGAACTATAAGAAAAATCCTGTAAGGAAAAGTTTGTTCAAGACCAGATGCAGAGTTGCAGACAAAGTTTGGAAATTAATTTTTGATAGTGGAAGCTCAAAGAATCTAGCATCTGAGGAGATGGTCATGAAGTTGCCGTTGGAAAGAATGAAGCACTCAAAACCCTATCAGATTTCATGGATCAAGGATGAGCATACATTAATGGTGGGTGAATAATGTTTTGTGAATCTAAAAATTGGGAAGTATTATGATAAGGTATTGTGTGATATTATGCTAATGGATTGTTGTCATATTTTGTTGGGTAGATCTTGGTAATAGGATAGACATGCTATACATGATGGACGAGTGAACAAATATACTATTTGGGTTGATGTCAAGAAGCAAATATTGTTACCTTTGGTTGAAGAATATGTTGGAGAGATATGTACATCTATGAAAGTTTGTTTGACAAAAGGTAGATAGTTTGTTAAGGATTTGAAAAGGAATGATATCTGTTATGCTTTGATTCCTAACAAACTGAGTAAGAAAACATAAGATAAATTTCCTGAAGAAGTTGAGAAATTTCTCACCGAGTACAAGGAGATCATTTTAGATAATGTACCTAATGGTTTTCTACCGATGAGAGACATTAGTCATTCTATGGATCTAATTCCTGGAGCTAGTTTGTCAAACAAGGCACCACACCAATTAACCCTAACCGAGAATGAGGAACTCAACCGACAAGTTCATGAGTTGTTGAACAAGGGTTTTCTTAGAGAAAGTTTAAGTCCATGTGCAGTACCAATAGTGTTATCACCTAAGAAGAATGGACAGTGGTGAATATGAACTGATTCAAGAGATATTAACAAGATCATAGTTAATTATAGATTTCCTATACTGAGGATGGATGATATAATGGATTGTTTGAGTGAAGCAAAATATTTTACAAAAATTTATTTGAAGAGTAGATATCATCAGATCAGAATCAGAGAAGGTGATGAATGAAAAAATTCTTTCAAGACAAAACAAAATTTGTATGAATGGTTAGTTATTCCCTTTGGTTTAACTAATGCACCGAGTACATTTACGAGGCTAATGAATGAATTTTTGAAAAAATTTATGAATAAATGTGATTGTATACTTGGATGATATTATGATATTCAGTAAGACTAGAGAAGATAATTTGATGCATATAAGACAAGTGTTGCAGAGATTAAAAGAGGAAAAGTTGCTGATAAATTTGAAAAAGTCTTCCTTCATGAAAGAAGAACTTGTGTATTTAGGTTTTGTGATTTTAGCTGATGGTTTGAAGATGGATCCTGAGAAAGGTGAAGCTATACTTAGTTGGCCTACACATGAGAATGTCAGTGAGGTAAGATCATTTCATGGATTGACAAGTTTTTATAGGAAGTTTATCAGAAGTTTTAGTTCTATTTGTAATTCTATGACCGAGACAATGAGAGGAGACAAAAGAAAATTCAAATGGACACATGGAGCTGATAAGAGTTTTGAGACTTTGAAACAAAAGGTTGCTGAATTACCTATGTTAGCCTTACCTGATTTTAATTAGATATTTCAACTTGAATGTGATGTAAGTGGAAGTGAAATAGGAGCTGTGTTGACTCAAGAAGGTAAACCTGTTTCTTTCTTTAGTGAAAAGTTGAATGATGCTAAAAGGAATTATTCTATCTATGATCAAGAATTCTATACTATTGTTCAAGCTCAGAAGAAATGGAGAAATTATTTTATTTCGAGTGAATTTGTGTTATATATTGGTCATAAGGCTTTACAGTATTTGGGTAGTTAGAATAAGTTGAATCAGAGACATATGAAATGGGTAGAGTATTTGCAGATTTTTGCATTTGTGATAAAGCATAAGAGTGGATTTTCTAACCGAGTTGCTGATACATTGAGTAGAAGAAGATCTTTGTTGACTGAAATGAGAATTGAGGTTCTTGGTTTTGATGATATGAAGATCTTGTATGAAAATGACCCTGATTTTTCTGAGCAGTGGAGAATGTGCATAGCACCTGTTCCGAATCAATTGAGTAAGTATGAAGACTATTTCATTCAAGAAGATACATTATTCAAAGGTGTTCAGTTGTGTATACCGAGAGGATCAATGAGAATCAATTTGATAAAGGAAACACATAGTAGCGGTTTGGCTGGATATTTTGGAATTGATAAGACATTGATTTTACTTAAGGAAATGTATTTTTGGCCTTAGTTGTATAAATATGTTCAGAAATTTATAAAATATTGTGGAGTTTTTCAAGTTGAAAAAGGAGTAAGTCAGTATACTGGATTGAATACACCAATTTATGTTCCTGAGAAACCTTGGAGTGATATCAGTATGGATTTTATTCTTAGCTTATTGAGGATAGTAAGAGGTAATGATCCATATTTTTTTGTTGTGGATAGATTTTTTAAGATGACACATTTCATACCATGTAGAAAAACATCAGATGCAGTACATATAGTAGATCTTTTCTTCAAGGAGATTGTCAGATTGCATGGATTACCGAGGAGTATCATCTCTAACTGAGACACTTAGTTTGTTAGATATTTTTGGAAAACACTTTGGAAGAAGTTAGAAACTGAGTTGAAGTATAGCTCTAAATTTCATCCACATACTGATGGACAGACAGAGGTTGTAAACCGAAGTTTGGGTAACTTGTTGAGATTCTTAGTTGGAGACACATAGAGTAATTAGGATGTGATATTAGCACAAGTAGAGTTTGCATATAATAGTTTAGTGAATAGAAGTATTGGAAAGACACCTTTTGATATTATTAATGGTACACAACCGAGAGGTATATCAGACTTGAGAGATATTGCTGGAGAAGAAAAGAGGAGTGATGAAGGAGAAAAATTTGCTGAGTTTATGAAAACATTGCATGAGGAAGTGAAACATAAGTTGGAGTAGAGTAACCAGAAATACAAGGATAGTACAAATAGATCAAGAAGACATAAGACTTTTGAATTTGGTGATGCAATTATGGTTCATTTGGAGAAAGATAGATTTCCTATTGTAACATATGATAAATTGAAGTTGAAGAAATTTGGTCCTTGCAAGATATTGAGAAGATTTGATAGTGGAAATTCTTATGAAGTAGAATTACATGATGACATGGATATATCACCTATGTTCAATAGATTTGTATGAGTATCATGAACCTAATGAAGAAGTGACAATACCGAGTGATTATTTTAAAAAACAAATAGAGGAAGTTGAGCAGATTTTGAAACTGAGAGTTGGCAGAAGTACAAGAGGAAAGGTTTACATGAAATATCTGGCAAAGTGGAAGAATAGACCAATTGAGGACTCATCTTGGATTTCTCAATCTAAGTTGGATTCAATTCAGGTTTTACCTGATTCATGATTTAGAGAATCATTTCTTTAAACCCTAGGTGTCTGATGTAGGACCATAATGGGTTCTTGGCAATCCTGTATCAACCAAAAATATGTTTATTTTGATTCGGTAGCTTGTTGGAGATTTCTCAATAACTTCTTTTCTTATTCAGTTGAAGGTTTGTTGTTTCATCACTCAAGCTCGGTTACTTGTGTTTCGGTTGGCTTCACCAATGAGGTCTCGATAGTTTTTCTTAGCTGCTCAGTGGTTTTCAAGAACTAGTCTCTGTGCTCGGTAGTCTTTCTCACTAAGTTGGTTTTTGGACGTTGGACTTACTAGCCGATGTATGTATTTAATTTCCATAGAATAATTAATGTTGGGGTCTCTCATTGGGATGCGTATGGACCTAAATCTACATCTTTGCTATTTCCTATGTTGGATCTTTATGATCTTTGGTACCGACTTATTTTGTGGTCTATTGTATATATTTAGTTTATGTTCTTAGATTTGACAATATTTCTTGGCGAGGATTTGGGATAGAAAACTTAGATGGCTGGTCTTTGACCTCACATGTATGAATATTATTCTGTAAAGATTTGAATGTAATAGGGCGTAATCGGGATGAGCTTACAACCCAACATGTATAATGTTTGATGAAATAACAATAATATTTTGCTTTCTTTCTCTCACTTCCTATGTTGTTGCTTCCAAGTTGTTCTGCAAGATGGTTTGGATAGCTGGGAGTACCTTGGGCCCTGTCTCTCCTTACCCTCCTGTGTTAGTACATACACACCAATCAATGCATGACTCAAGGTACACAAATGAGCATAAATGAAATGTAGTATTCCAGGTCACTACTCAGAACACACTAAGATAATATGTAGGGACTCTAATGGAGTGTCATTACTTGGCTAATACTATCCCAAGCGGTATGTGGTACAGTAACTCAACTCCCTCGGGAGGCCTCGTACCGTGTCCTCGTACCAGCCCACACAGAAGAATTGACTACTGTTAGACACCACACCCTCACCCTAAGTACTCCAAAGTGGCATATGGTATGGTAAATCTACTCCCTCGGGAGGCCTCATACCATATAGGTAAAATATAATCTTTTATTAATTTTTATTACCCATGTGTTTATTTGGTTATCACTTTATTAAAACCTCTTCACGTTACCTTGTCGGCCACTTCTGGGTCAGGATAACTGTGAGAAGAAACTCCACACATCTACCTGTACATACCCTTTCTTTCCATTTGATGAGTGAAAAAATGAATCCAATACCAAACCCAACGACCAATGATCAAACACTCAACTGGCCTATATCCAAGAGTCTGGATCTTGCAAGATCCAACATAAGCACGCTCACGTGCACGTGGGTGAACACAACTGACACCACGTAACCAAATGATACAATGATAAGCAAGGGGATAGATTCAAGGAATAAAACAAGAAGATATAAAAAAACTAACTTGGGAAAACACAACCGAGTGAAATCCACAAGAGATAAATAAACAGACAAAATCGACCCAAGGGCCAAAACCACCAAAAATACATTAATAGAGCACTTTCAGATCGGAATATGAGAATACCAGGAATTTCCTCTATCCATTCAAACTCCATAATACTACTCCTTGTAGAAAAGGATACTAAAAACATAATTTACAACACACCAATAAGGCAAAGACAAGAATTGGGTGACACGCAAATTGAGGTGACACCAAAAACACTTAAAATTCAAACTTCTTGGAATTTGAAAAAAATTAAAACCCATTTCTAAAATATGCTCAAACTACCAAAAATAAAATAAAATTTAGGTTCTAGTCAAACACACAAAATTCAGCAGCATAACTAGGTAAAAACTTCAATTTCTAAAGTGTGAAATTACAAAAATACTCATGCCCGCCCAACCGGGTCATGGAAATGCATAAAAATGGAGGGGAACAATATTTTTCAACCCCCAAACATTTATCCATCAAAATAATGAACAAAAATGAAGCAAAACAATAAAATTGAGGAAGCCCTACCTCGCATGGCTAGTAAAAACCAAGAAAGGATAAAAAATTGAGAAGAGCTCGCCAAAATGAAAATGGATCCACAGAAAAGGAAGAAATCACGACACGATTTCAATGAGATGCTACCCACAAAAATACAGCAAGTGGATCAAACATAACAAGCACAAAATCAAATTCCTCCTAGAGGTTTTTGGAGCAAAACTTCAAATTCCCAATTTACCAAAATGAAAAGTGAGTTAAAAACTCACTTTTTGCCTCATATAAGCACTTTTATAAAAGTGACTTATAAATTAGATTATTAAACCACTTAATAAAATAATTGGCTAAATCCCAAATTAAATAAAAAATTCCAGGCATTTGGAATTCAACTATGACAAATTGGCCAGAAAATAATTAAAATAAAATCAAACATTAAAATTCCCCCAAAACAATTAAATCAACATTTAAATTAAATAATTTCCACGACAACTGTGAAACCCTAAATGCATAGACACATTCACTGGTCAATTCACAAAAGACATTATGAATCTAAATTTATCATAATAACGGCCAGAGGGTTAATAATAATAACAAAACTATGAATACGCCGCCCATATAGGAACAACATTGGCTCAACATGAACGGTCAAGGTCACTATCTCCTGGTGCCACTCCCAGGGATATAGGTACACGCTTGAATCCTGTACTCAAGATGAATGTACCTAGTACATGTTCAGTAAACAAGAAAACATAAAGTGCAACTGCTCAATCATATAAATATCCAAATCACACACATTCACATAATCACATTGAAGGAGAACGAGTCATCGAGTAGATCTCGCAAGCAAGTGACTACGAATTTGTCTCACTTCTTACTAGCACCAATAGACAAAATGCATAACGGTGGTGTAGTACAACATCAAAAAATATATAATCACATGATAATGCATTAAAAATTAAAGTTTTAAATGACCATTTACATTCATCTGAGCATATAACTACTGAAAGTAAAAGACATATATTTACAACATAAGTGCACCATAACAGGAATACCAATAAAATCCATCAAATACCAATATAATCCTCAGTCCAAGTCTAAATACAAAATAAACTAGATATCATCATAAAGGATCATGTCACATCTCTAGCATCATCATGCAGATATGATCAAACTGAACATCAATATCATCTAACATCTAACAACTATGATACTAGTAATCAAAATAACGTAAAGTCATCAAACCATCTCATCATCCATATAAACTGGTCAATAAAAAAAGTTTCAGTTGATCAAAATAAGGGTGATCCCACAATAGTGGGTTACACTTTTTAGGAGGAAGGATTTCACCCCGAAAAGTGTGGCCCACAAAAAAACACTTCATACTTTCGATCAGAACAGGCAATACTTTCGATCGAAAGTGAGTAACTTATGATTGAAAGTACCAAAAATGGGTACTTTCGATTGAAAGTAGTTAATTACTTTCGATCGAAAGTACTAACCTACTTTCGATCGAAAGTAGGTTAGGTCTAATTTTTGCGGTATATACAACCCGCCGAAATAGTAAAAATCACTGTTTCAGCTGGGTTGAAACTCTGTGGGGCTTCCAAAATTTCAAGCGCCGTGAACAGGTTTTTCACGTTGCTATTTGCATTTTTTAATAGTTTTTTAGTATATACTATTTTTATATATAATGTATATTGTTTTTTATATACATTATTTGTATATATGCACATGTATATGTGTATATATGCATATATATATATGTGTGTGTGTGTATATATCTATATATATGAATTTATATGTGTATATATGCATATATGTGTATATATATGTATGTATATATGTGTATATATGCCTATATGTATATATATGCATATATGTATATATATGTATATATGTGTATATATATGCATATATACATGCATATATGTGTATATATGCATATATATATATGTATATATATACATGCATATATATATATAATATATACATGC
>MU223935.1:1329149-1344969 GCA_018584345.1 Thuja plicata | reverse complement strand
CCCCCCCCCCCCCTCTCTCTCTCTCTCTCTCTCTCTCTCCCATTCTTCTATAAATAGAAGCCAATTTTGAGAGCAAAGAAGCCTTCACATTAGATCAAAAATACATTGCTATGCTGTTGAATTACTCTTAGAATCATATTTCATCTTTCATTTCATGCTTTTGCATTGTTTTCATTTCAACTTTTAGAGCTAGATTACATGTTTTTATCATCTTTTAGCTTATTTTTAATTTAAAATCCTTCATGCTAGGTTGTATTCGTCATTGATTTGTAGCATATTCTGAGGGCTAATATGTTACTAATTACACTCCTAGTTAGCAGGCAATAGGTTGATATTAGTGGTTTTGAAGGTTTTATCTAACTTTTCAAGCTAATGCAATGACTTATTGAGTGTTTGTGTCTTTTTCATCAGGTACCCATTTACACACACACATTTCTGGCACCCACCAAGGGGAATGAATTTTGATTTAGCCTTATTTTCTAACTCTTTTTGGCAATTTGTAGGATCAGGAATCGATCACAGAATCACATATAATCTTGCAGGATCGCATCCCGGATACGCCATCATATCGCATAAATTCTGGCTCACATCTAGGATTTCCTGGATCATTTTTGGTTTTGGCTCGCATTTGGCCAGCAAGGGCTCGTATCTGGTGAAAAGGCTCGCATCTCAGATACTATATCGCATTCAGTAGGATTTTAGGCTCATATTTCGTTGAAAAGATTGTCTACTTCATTTGCCTAATCCTAACAAGTTTGACAAGTTGTGCTTTTTGTCTCTTACAGATTAAAAAGTGTTTTGTAGGTATTTTTGGTAGTTTTCATGGAGTTGGGTTAAGCGGATACTAACGTAGTTTTTACAGGTTGCCAAACCCCCCCATCTTGACTTCTATTTATTTTCTTTTCAAACACTTAAGACCATTTCTACACTTGCTAAAAAAACTAGATATTATGCTCTTTTCCTCTTGAGGAAAATCAGAAAGTCAGACGTTGTCTTATCATTTGTGACAAAATTGGGGGTAACTGAACAAGCAATACACACTGTTTAATTCATTTTGGGGATAGAAATTGAACAAAAACAAATCACTAAATCATGTGGGATCAATGAACAAAATTGTATAATTCTTTTTCGGATTCAATAATTGAACAAAATAAAGCACTAAATATGTGGGCTCAATGAACAAACACATCATTTAATTGCTTTTGGATCAGAAATTGAACAACACAAACTCACTAAATTTTGTGGTTAATTAAACAAAACAAACTTTCCCTTTCTATTTTCTTTAAAGATAGGAACAATTAAATCAGGCTCAACATAGCTTGAGGGAAAGAACCTTTGTTTTAAGTGTTTGAGGAGAAAATGACATGGACTAGGAGAGTATGCTCTTCTTCTTTTGAAGGATCAAAAATCTAGAAATCCTAAGCTCACCAATCCTGGTTACAGATCTTTTAACAGTAGAGGGCCTGTTGGTTGAGGAAAAAATCTCTCGGGAACGACCCAAGTGAGGACAGGTCTTACGCCGACCCTTCCAACTCACTATAAATAGTTGCTTCCTTGTAGGACAAAGCCTCAAAAGACAGAACTAGTTTTGTTCTTGGAATTTCAACATCATTCCTTGAACATATCGGGGTATATATAGAGCAGAGCCGCTTGAATCAAGCTTGTGAGACTATATATATTCAGGTACTCATAGGGCTATACTCCTCAATTTTGCCTTGTGCAATTCTATGGGGGATAGTTTCGAATGGATTGCCCAAAAATATACAACAACTTCAACTGAAAGAACACTCGGTTCATCCCTGAAAGGGTGATAATCTTTGTGCAGGGAAAAAAGTAATTGCCCCTAGACACTCGTCATATCATGCCCTCACTTGCATTTGGAGTCAGCTAATAAAACATCATGACTGGAGCCATTGCGTGCTTGGTGATGGCTATATTTTGATTAGCATTTGAGTGTGTGCCTAAGTCAATGAGTAAAGATTTTCATTCTCCACCTAGAAAATAGGGCAAAAAGAGTGTTTGTTTCACCCCTTAACAATGCAAAACTATTTGACGTGTCTAAAAGATCACTAAAAAGATAAGCTCCTCAAAAATAATCAACAAATTTCAAACCCTGGAGTACAAGTGTTTTTCACGTCCTATAAACACCTCTTGACGAAATCTGGAAACAAACACCTTCACGCACTTCAAAAACAAATTTGTCAAAATAGACCAAAACTGACAAGACCATCATAAAATCACATCCTATTTTTCCCAAGTCATATTCAAGATTTAGGATCGTATCTGCTGCATTGGATCGCATTTAGTCAGCATATAGTCACATCCCAGATTTAGGATCATATTCGGTGCTATCAGAGGCTCGTATATGGGAGCTCGCATTCAGGGCAATGGGCATTTCTAGCAATTTTTTTTAGGTCTCAGTTGATTTAGGTACCCTTTTTGCTCTCTAGTTGGTCCCTGTTGTCTCTTCTGGTCTCCCTAATGTTATTTTCAAATACTTTTGAAATGTCCACCTTGCATGCATAGCCAGTCTTTCATGATCGGTTCAATACATGTGGACTATTCATTTTCTATCAACAAATTGATTCCCAGCTCACTATCAGGGCATTCTAACCCTCTGACACTGGAATCATTTACATCCATCAACAAACAACACAGTTACTTCTACCTAGACACGCCCACTTGAACGATCTGGAATCCTTACTTTCACTATTGGGAAACGTTAATGAAGTTGAGAAACAAACTTCATGGTTAACATGAGATACAACAAGTACACAATTGAAGAATCAAAAGTGCCTCCTAAAACACCGCACTTCCAAGTTGAAACTTCTCGTAGTTCTATTTTTGATCTTGATTCACCTCAAATAGATAGCCACACTAACAAATGGAGGAAGGCCTTTGAGGGTTATGATGGTGGCAAATGAGCACAATCCATAGGCATGGAATAAGAAGAAAGACCCAAATACAAACATAATCCGTTTGGGTCAGATAATGAGGAAGAAATCCCTGAAGATGAATACAAGAAGCTTAAACAAAGCAAAAGGATCCACAAGTTATTGGAATGAATAATTGGCGATGATAAAGAAAAGTACTTTCTCCATCTAGCCTCCATGGGTGTCAAATTACCCAAGGATTACAATGTGGACGATATCAAAGAAAAGGAAGTACCAAACCCCATATCTATCCTTACCAAACAGCTCAGTCAGATGCAAACAGAGCTCACAAACCTCAAACAAGAGGACAAACCAAAAATGAAATACTCTTTGGACACCATTTATCCATTTCCTTTCAATAAGAGTATCACTATGGTCTGATTTCCTCCTAATGTGGCAAGGCCAAAGTATGAAAAATACACAGGGGAAACTGATCCACATGACCATGTAAGAGAATTTTGTGCTCTAAGCATTGAGTACATGCATGAACCCACTTACCTCATGCGACTATTTCCAGGAAGTCTAGGAGGAAATGCCATGGAGTGGTTTTCAAAGTTGAATCCTAAAGTCAAAACATTCAAGGAGTTCATGCAATGGTTCATTCAAAATTACTCCTACAACATCCAACATGACGTCACCATGATGGATCTATGTAACACCAAACAAAAAATGGGATAATCCTTTACACACTTCCTACAAAGATGGAGGAAGATTTTTGCATGATATTCAAGATTCATTCTCGAAACTGAAAAGATGGAGATCTTTGTTAATAATCTCATACCTAAATTGAGCTATGCTCTACAAATTCAAGATTCTCCTAGCTTTGATAGGATGATTAAAAATGCCCTTCGTATTGAGGAAGTCATGGTCAAAAAAGGGGAAATCACCCTTCAAAATGAAAAACAAAGGCAGTAGCTCCAACTTCAAGCCTAAATGGTAGAAACAAAACAAAAATGTTGTCAATGATGGAGTAGTTGATGCCTCTCACATTAATTCTAAACCCGAAGCATTCAATCTAACCAATGGTATGCAAGCAAGCAAAGAGGCTAAGGCAACACCTTCTGTTCCCAAAGCAAACAATGACAATGACAAGGGATGAACATGGACTTCAAAATCCCAAAGAACATTCACAATTTTGGGGAAACCTCTTGAGACCATCTTAAAAACATTGGTGGATAACAAAGTTCTTACGATTCCCGATTCTAAACCGTGGGAACCAATGGTCAAACCCAGATGGTGGGATGATAACTCCTATTGTGTCTTCCACAAAAACAAGGGACACAAGATAGATAATTGTCTCAAGCTAAAACATGTTATCCAAGACCTCATCAAAGGAGGTAAGATGAAGGTGGATAGACACACTATGAATGAAGATCACACAACATTTAATAAACCATTTCCTAATTATAATCAAGGGGAAACATCTAAAAGGAAAGGTAATGAGATAAACTACACCTATTCCAAGAGTGACAATGTGATCAATATGCTGAGCATTAAAAATTAATCCATCAACATGATCACAATCAAAGGAGCCTCATCCTCCACAAATGTTGTAACCCAGAGCCAAGCACAGGTTACAATCAAAGGACCTCTGAAACTAGCATCAACACCCAAGGTTGCTGTTGTAACTATTCCTAAACCAACAACAAAACATGTGGTCACTATTCCCGGAGCAAAATATGACTTGGTAGACCAATTGCAAAAAATTTCTGCCAAAATTTCCATCTTCAAATTGCTCAAAATATCCACGGTGCATAGGGAAATCCTAGAGCAAGCCCTACACGTTGCTAATATTCCAAAGGATATTGATATAGACAAATTCCAAGCGATGGTCAATCACATCTCAGCGCCACACTACCTCTCCTTTTCTGAGGAGGATGACAAGTCATTGACCCATCCACATAATCAACCCCTCCATATCAAATTTCTTATTCATAGATCCCGTGTTAGACACGTATTGATAGATGGAGGCGCTAGTTTGAATATCTATACACTGGATCTCGTCAGGAGGCTAGGCCTCTCAGAACAAACAATTGACTGTAGAAATAAAATAACCATCAAAGCTTATGATGAGGAAGAAAGATCCTCCAGAGGTATTATTTGTCTACCCATCAAAGTTGGGCCGATTGAAAGGAATGTTATATGTCAAGTTCTGGATCTACCATTGGCCTACAACATTCTACTAGGGAGACCATGGATTCACGAGATGCAAGCTATACCGTCTACTTATCACCAATGCATCAAGTTCCCACATAATGGGATAGAGGTGACAATTCTAGCGGATGCCAACTACACTTGCAACAATATCAAAGCAGGTAGCATGATCCCACACAACAAGGAGGCTATGGACGAAGTTGCTCCTAAAACTACCAAGGACATGGTTATGAAAGGCTTTAGCAAAACATTAAAACTTCAAGAAACAGGTATGAGAGAGTACAAGTTGGACATGACTCCCACCATGATAGAACTTCTAGTATCACCAAGATCCTATGGAAAACCATCATCAACATTCACACCTCTCCCAGTCCATGAGCTAGAAGTACACAGGGCAACGGGCATGATAAAGGCATCCACATCTTCTTCAGATAACACCGAAGAATAGGAAGTCTTGAACTGGCTTTACAAAGGAGAACCAGTGGACTCTAAGGTCGAACATGTAAAGATATCCCCAGAACAGTATGGAAAGGGATATGATTTCCTCCAACAAATGGATTACAAAGGAAAAGGACCTCTAAATGACACAGGACGAGGAATCATTGAACCCATACCCATGGAGTTCCATCTCAACAGAGATAAAATAGGACTGGGCTTTAATACTCAATCCAAAAAACCTACTTCAAAGCAGAGTCCACCTTCTGAAGCAGAGAGTGATAAAATAGATGAGATAGTATCAGAACCATGGCCTTATGAGAGATTACTACATATTGGTACAGAAAATCCTGAATATCAAGGAGAACGCTACGTACCTAGTTTTGAGGTACCACAGGATCTTCACACTCCTTTGCTAGAACAATCACCCATTCAAGAGGTAAGAGACACCATAGCTACAATCACTCAAGAGGAACCCCGACCACAAAATTTACATCCTAACTGGGGGCAATTGGTCAAAATTTCACATGTTCTAGATCTACCTCACTTTGATCTACATGCAGCTAATCAAGTCCATCAAATAAACATTGCTGAATATTTGGATAGATCTGATGATGATGTCATAGACTCTCATGACTATGAGTGGGATCAGCTATCTATTACCTCCGAGGAAATTGGGATAGATATAATTCACATGTTTGCAGGTTCCTCAGCTCCTAGTAAACGACCTAACACTCCTTTCAATAATACCAATCCTCTTGAAGCAGAAGAAGAGTTCCTTCCTCCTATCATTGATGGAGATACTAGTGAATACATAACTCTAGAGGAATTTCATAGGCTACAAGCAAGAAGCCTTCTGTTACAAAGGGATGATGATGAGATATCTATTGATGAGTCACTAGATTTTGATCCATATATAACTGACAATGACCCTTTTAACAATGATCTTACTCTTATTGATCTATACATCAAAGCTATTAACTTAATAGATCGTGTCATGTCGGTTAACAATTTTGATACTAACGCGATGTTGTCCTTCCTAGAATTTGACTCCCTAACATTGGTACTTCCAGACCTAATCGAATGGACTAAAATAGATCCCACTCCTATCCTTGACTTTCCCAATAACCACTCCCTAGCTTGTTACCTTAATGCTTGTAAACCTCACCCTTCTTCCACCAATGCAAGGAGTGAGAACATGTCACAGGAGGATATCAAGTTTCTTATTCACAAATTGAAAAACAAAAAGAAAAAGTAGACTGATGGTGAAAACCACTCTGTGGTAGTATCAGATCCCAAAATAGTAAGGAAAAAAGACGTATCCAATGGTGAAAACCTCTCAGAGGCGCCAAAGGATGAGATTCTTGATATCCTCCTTGAACACTTTCAGGAAAGATCTTCGGTATTGATTGAACCGACATAGCCAATGAACTTAGGCACTGTTGAAGATCCTTAGATAGTTCATCTAGCACAATCTCTATCATAAGAAGAGAAGGTACAATTCACAGAATTCATGAAGGAGAAAAAGATCAACTTCACCTGGTCCTACACTGATATGCCAGGGATAGATCCCACTCTCATTATGCACCACTTATCTATAGCTCCTGGGATCAAGCCCATGAAAAAAAAACTCAGAAAAATGCATCCTCATGTTGTGTTATTGGTAAAAGCAGAATTGGAAAAGTTGTTAAAAGCTGGATTTATTCGAGTCATTGCCTATGCAACATGGATCTCCAATGTAGTTCCCATTTCAAAATTTGATAAATCTATTAGGATCTATACAGACTTCAGAGACCTCAACAAAGCATGTCCAAAAGATGATTTCCCTCTACCAAATATTGACATGATCATAGACCTTATAGCTGGCTACCAGATGTATTCATTAATTGATGGATTCTCGGTCTATAATCAAATCAAGATCGCCCCTGAGGATCAGGAGAAAATTGCATTCACATGTGCATGGGGCACATTTTCCTGGAACGTCATGCCATTTGGGCTAAATAATGTTAGAGCAACATATCAAAGAGCTATGACAACAATATTCCATACATGATGCACAAAAACATGGAGGATTATGTTGATGACACATTGGCTAAATCCAAAGAAAGAGGTACTCATATTACTGATTTAAGAAAGATATTTGATCGAATGGAACAATTCCAACTCAGACTCAATCTAAAGAAATGTGCCTTTGGGGTCCAATCAGGCAAACTCCTAGGTTTCATAGTATCGGCTAAGGGAATCGAGGTAGATCTGGAAAAGGTAAAAGCTATTCTCAAGATGACTCCTCCACGTACTATCAGTCAAATGAGGACAATACAAGGGAAACTCCAGTCTATCAGGAGATTCATATCCCAACTTGTAGATAAGGCACAACCCTTTACTAACCTACTACATAAAGGGGTTGCATTCAACTGGGATGAACACTGTGAAGCCAACTTCAGAGAATTGAAGGGGCACCTGGCTGCTTCACCTATTCTTATGGCACCTATTCATGGAAAACCTTTTCTCCTATACATTTCAACTACAACTACATCCCTGGAGTATTTCTAGCAATGAGGAAAAAATAAAGAAAGAGCAAGCTATCTACTACATTAGTAGAACTCTAGTCACTTATGAGCTCAATTATAGCATTATTAAGAAAGCATGCTTAGCAGTCATCTTCACATCACAAAAATTGAGACACTACATGCTCTCTCACACAGTAAAGCTCATTGCTAAGATCAATCCTCTAAAGTATCTTTTGAGCAGAACAACATTAACAGGCCGTTTGGCAAAGTGGGTCCTCATTCTAAGTGAGTTTGACATTGAGTATGTTGAACGGAGAGCTATCGAAGGATAGGTACTTGCAGATCAATTGGCTGATTCACTGCTCTAGGATGATGAACCATTACTAATTGAATTTCTTGATGAAACAATAAAGCATCTCACCGAACATCCACGGAAGATGTACTTTGACGGTTCGTTTACTCAATAATGATCTGGAGCGGGGGTTCTCTTCATAACTCCACAAGGATATAAGATTCCCAAATTTTACAAATTAATATTTCCATGCACCAAAAATATCTCAGAATATGAAGCATTGGTCAATGGCCTCAAGCTCGCCATGGACTGGAAGATCATTGAGTTACACATATATGGTGACTCCCAACTTATTATCAATCAAATCAATGGGGAATATCAAACAAGAGATGAAAAGTTGACGCCCTACAAGCAACTAGTTGATGATCTGAAGAAATACTTTGTCTTCATCACCTTCCAGTAGATACCAAGATCAGAGAACAAAGCTGCAGATGCTATGGCTACCTTGGCATCCATGTTACAACTAGAGGAGCATCAATTCCGCTATGACTTCTTGGTGGAAGAAATATCCTATCCTGCCTTTGCCAATCTAGAATACCAAGTAATATGTGCCTTAAATACCCCAGATCAATCTCGATATGCTAGTATCATTGCTTATCTTTCTGACCAAACCATTTCTGCCAATCTATCTAGAAATGAAAAAAGATCCCTAATTAGGACAACATCCCATTACGTCCTCATAACTAACACTCTATATAGACCCAGTCTCGATGGAACACTTCTTCAGTGTTTATAACTCGAAGAGTCTGATATAGCCTTAAAAGATGTCCACGAAGGTGTATGTGGATCACACTCGAATGACTTTTCATTAGCTAAGAAACTGCTCAGAGTAGGCTATTATTGGCCTACCATGGAGAAAGATGCTATTTAGTTTTCAAAAGCATGTCTTAAATGCCAGACACATGGAAACCTTATTCATGCTCCTGCCGGAGAACTCATACCTTTTATAACACATTGGCCATTCCGGCAATGGGCCTTTGACTTGGTTGGAGTAATATATCCTAACTCTTCAAATGGACACAAGTTCATCATTACGACCATTGAGTATTTCACGAAGTGGGTCAAGGCCGTGCCGTTAATCAAAGCCACTGGCAAGCAGGTGGCTATGTTCATTCTGAACTACATCATTTGTAGATATGGGATACCCTCTTCAATTGTGACAGACAATGGGGGCCAATTTAAAAATCAAGACATTGATGACCTCTGTGAACAGTTTCATATCACTCAACATTGCTCCTCGATCTATTATCCTCAAGGTAATGGATAGGCCGAGGCATCAAACAAAAATATTCTCAAAATCCTACATAGAACTGTGAGCAAGTCTGGCAGAGATTGGCATTTACAACTAAATCTGGCACTATGGGCCTATAGAACAAGCATCCAAACACCAACTGGAGCCACACGATTTTCTCTAGTCTATGGCGCTGAAGTAGTACTACCTATTGAGGTTGAAATTCCATCTTTGCGGATATCTTTACAAGGACTGGTTACTGATGAGCAGTATTGCATTGATCGGATAAATTCTCTGGACCTCCTAGATGAGCGCAGACAACAAGCGTTCGATCACCTCAAAGTGTACCAAGCAAGAATGTCCAAAGGTTACAACAAGAAGGTTAAGCCACACAAGTTTGAAGTGGGAGACCTTGTCCTAAAAGAAAATCCTAAGAACCAGCCTAACAGAGAGCAGAAAAGAAAGTTTGAACCTAATTGGCTGGGACCTTATGTTATCACTGCTACTTTCAGGACTGGAGCTTATCAATTAGCTACACCTGAGGGAGACATTCTTCCAGACCCTATCAACACTCTACATTTGAAGTGATTCTACGCTTAATGTTCAGTTAGTAGAGCCTGTACAACAAAAAGTTCTTGCAAAATACCAAAAACATTCAGAAAATTGATCCTGAAGAAATCCAAAAATAGTGGAAAAGGTCCTACAAAATGGGTATCCTTGGTGAAAACCTGGTAAACAAGCGCCTTAATACTACAAAAAAATTCAAAAAAGAAAAAATAGCAAAAAAATTGAAAAAGAAAAAAGTGCCTTGATGAGCACCTAGTAAAACAGGCATCTTGGTAGCAAAAAGAAATAAAAATATCTTTCCAAGTGGTGAAAACCTGGCAATCAGGCATCACTTGTGTTCTGTGCTCCATCTATCAATGCACTACTGATACTAGGCCTTCATAATTTTTCCTGTGCTCATATGCTGACCTCATTTTACTACATGACTATCTTGTCCTTGCTTGGGATTTGTCTATCTTTATTTCCTAGGAATAAGTCATTCTGCACTGGGGGCATCTTTGTTGGCATAGTCGGTCGCTGTTACTAGGTTTCTCTAGGTTGGTTTGCCTCACAGACACAATGTTTCTTAACACATGCAAAACACTGTCACTTTTCCAAACAAGGGTATCTTTTCATAACATGGGACATGAAATTTATAGTCACAACATTCCTACAAGGCTATATTGGATTACAAACATTCACAAATGATCCTAATCAATGCATAGACACGGAACACCATATTGCTTATATTCTAATTTTCCGATTGATGAATCTTTACTTTGTTTAATAGGTGAATGAACAAGTACTACTTAAACACACAGTTTGCTCATGGTTTGATTATGATTGTTTTATGTTCTGATGATATTTTCAACTAGGGGCATCTAAGTAATTGTAAAATTTTATCTGATTGATTCTCAATTGATGTTTTGTTATGTCTTCTTAGTTACTCAATGACATCTGCGCAAAGACAAAGAGTCGCAAGGATTAGGGGCATAATGTTTTCTTGATTTTCTGTGTATGGTGGTTGTTTTATATGATCCTATAAATTTCACCTAACTTGGATGTTTATGATAAGAGCTGCTACTATGGGTAGATAGCTGTATATATCTTGATCTTTGTTATCTGTAAACTACGGTGAGTTTTGACACAATTTCCTTGTCTATTTTCTGATCTAGATTCTCACTAAGGTATATGAATCATAATGTACCCAAGGATATGAATTTTTAAGGTCATTGCGGGTCTAATATCTTGCCTTAATCAGAATCTAGTATATTAAAAGGAAGGTGACTATTTTTGTTATCCTGGCTTCTATGCCTTGATACCTAAGTCTATTTCTGACATTTCAATAAAATATAGTATTCATATTATCATAATATCAGTGGGTATTAGTGATGGTTGTACTATCATATAGTATCCATTTTGAAAAGCACCCAATGATGATAAAAATGTTACAATATTTGCTAAATCAGTGACAAGTCCTAAGAGTCTTCATATAGCTACATTTAAAGATTGCGTGATGCATTTCTAACAGTAATAACAACATAAGGAAATATAAGCTCAAAAAATGGTTTCTATCTTCTTCTGAATCATCAAGTTAATTACATCATCTTTATTACTGATATCTAATATCATTGCACATCCAAAGAATACATTTTGCATCCATTTGAAAAGAAGAAATTGGAAAATACAAAAATAAAGCATCCATGTATTGCATTTTTACTTCTACATCCTACGTGCATCCATACATCTATTTTGCATAACTGGAAAAACAAAAGAAAAATACATTTTGCATTTTCACATAGATATCATTTATGACATATTTATATCAGTAATAATGCATCACATCCACACTATAAAATGATGTTATCATCTGTGAACTAACTCATCAAGCGATCAAGATATCATCAGATGTGCAAAAGATATATTTTCCACATCTATCGAAAGCAAAACGGATACATTTACCATATGAAACATGTTAGAATCAAGAAACTGCATCAGATATATATCATCATCACAATGGTACAAATCAAAGCATAAAGTGTATCAGAAAGCATAAAGTGTATCAGTGAGCATAAAAGAGTATCAGTACACCAACCAAATGAATCAGATATATGTACGAATGAATGTGATATACAAAAAAAGGGGGGGATCTCAGCAGGATCCAGATATACATATATACTCTCAAAAATGAACATGTCATACAAAATGGATCAACTCTGGCCCACCCCCTCTCCCTGGTCAGGAGGAGGAGGAGGAGGTGGCATGAAAGGCACTACTAGAGGCGGCATGGCGCCCTCTGAATGTTGAGCAACATGAGAAAAGGATGGTGCTCTTTGCCCCTCAAGAACTGCTGTGTGATATAAGGCATAATAATATGTCACCCTCTATCCCTGATGGACTACTGTCTGGGCATGGGCATCTCTCTTGGATTTGAGCATCTCCACCTGTGTATCCCTCTCAACTCTCAACCGCTCAAGCTATATGTCTCTATCTGCTAAAAGAGCATCCGCAGTAGTAACCCTAGCCTCCAAGGATGTAATCTGGGCTCGGAGCTGCTCCCTCTCCTGCTCACATCAAGATAAAGGATCCCCATCTCTACCAGGATCCTACTCCTGAGCTCTCTGTCACCGCTGTCTATGCTGCTCTAGAGTAAGTAATGGGTCAGTGTCTCTCTGTGGGGCCACAAATCTGTATCTCTACCGTCTGCTCTGCCCACTGCCGCTAGTGCCACCTGTGTCAACTGCCTCTCAACCACCACCCCGGTCATCACCATCATGTCTGTCATCTGGCGGAGGATGCCTACCATCTCTACCCCCATCTCTGCCACCATCATGGTTCCCATGTCTCCCTGGTGCTCTGTCTCTTCCTCCTCTACCCCTGATGGGTCGATCATCAGGATCATAATCTAGAGGCTTCTCTATACGAGGAATAATCTCCTCAGGCATTGTACACCGTGGAAAAGGATACTGAAGCATCTCTGTAGCATACCCATCTGAAACTCTGGCATCCTCAACATCTAGACGCAGGTCCTAGTCTATGGCCACCAATCGAATCTCCTGTGATGCGGTCTCATATGTCAGCTGCGCACCCCAATTAGATGCCTCATCCCTGATCCGAGCATAAATTGCCTTATCCTCTATGCGGCCCTGTTGACGGCCATACTGTCTCAAAACCCTAGTAATTAGGAAGTTCTCTATAATGTATCTAGTATGGCCTATCAGATATCTACTCTGACACAAAAAGGGAACCTGTCGGGCATCAGATGTCCATACCTCACAGTCTAGGTATGGTCGCCACATGACCTCTGTCATATTGTCGAATAACCGACACCAATACTCAACCTTTCCCAGATGGGGCTTCTATAGGAGGCTTGCATACATATACACATAGGGCTGCTTGGGTGCCCTCTACCTATCAACAATCGGTCGTGTCACAGGGATGTGCTCCGAGGCCCAAATCTGAAGGATCAAAATGCCAACAGTCATGCTGCAGGTATGGTGGTACACAATCTCATGAAGCTCTCTGTATATATGAGCTAGTATGCAGCTCCCCCAAGCAAAATGTCAGTGGTGGATGATCATCTACTCCACCATACTAACCCAGCCTACTAGAAATTTGTGCTGACCTCTATTCGGCATGAGGATGCCAGCTACCAATCTGGCCAGGTACACCGCTAATCGATCATAGTGATCGACCATATAATCCCATGATAGGTATCTACAATCTATGGTGTCATCCTGAAAGAATCTCTAAGCTGTCCCAATCACCATGCCAACTCTGGACTTGAAGAACACCTTATGTCCCACCATCGATATGCACAAAATCCTCCAAACGTCCTCAGGTGTCACAGTAATCTCACCAGTGGGAAGGTGGAAGGTGTTGTGCTCAGAATGCCACCTCTCGGCAAGAGTAGTCAACAACCCTCGATTCACCCCAATCTCAGGTAAACCTATCAGTGAACGCAATCCACATTGGATCACTGTGGTCTGCTCATCATCTAACAGTCGGCCAAACAATGCCAAAACTCATGCTGGATAAGTGCCGCGAATGGTGACTACCTCAAACTGGGCCTGATTTTGGACACAATAGTAAATAAATCAGAAACTATTTACAAGGGGAAAAATCCTACTTTGCTAAGTCATTCCAAGTTTGCAAGACACAAACAGATCAAAGAAAATTAAAACTCTTAGTCTTATACCAAATATGATCCTGGAAAAATAGGATGCAATTGCGCATATGGGATGCGATCCCAAAAACATGGGATGCGATCCTAAACGTGGGGTGCGATCCTCAAAAAATAGGATGTGATCCCCTAATGGGTTTCTTAGAAATACACGACTAATCCTAAGGAATAGGATGCGATCCAGGAAAACCCGGATATGACACAAAAATTTGGAAAAACTGGTTGCAATCCGGGAAAAACCAGATGCGAGTCGGGATTGACCGGATGCGATCCGGAATCCCGAATACGATCCTAACTTCAAAGGCCTCTAAAATTGATAAAAATTCATAAAATTCAAAAATTCAAATTTCACAAGGTAGTCTATCGAGCACTTACCGGCGGTGGGTAGTCGGCTGGTCGCTGATGTTAGTGGCTCATCTCAAATCGGTGTTTCCTCATGGGGACTACCATCTTCGCTGCAGAGCTCTCAGAATTTCTATGGTGGAATGTGCAAATGAATAGTGAAATGGTACTTTTGGAGGCTTATATGGGTCTTTTGAGACATTTAGGGTTTCTGAAAATCCTCCCGTACAACTCCACATTCATTTGTGTTCTCTTTTTACTCAACCGGGAACCAAATCGAAGGTATCTACGACATTTTCAGTAGCACCGCTTCACTGTTGCGACAGTTTTGACACTTAAGGGTTTGCTTCATTTATTCACCACATTGGTAAAAACTGCACACTTCATCATACATCTTGGTCTAAACATCATTTTATCAGCCTTCTCACTCATTCTTTCACGTAATTAACTTGATAAACGTGTGTTTATTTTTAAACACACCTTCTTCTACTCCACTCTTTCTTTCTCACCCGCTTCCTGCAAGTGTTCTATTCTTTTTAACTGAGGGATTTATTTCTTTTCCTTCGATTTCATTCCCAAGGGGGCATGATCACACTATCATCAATTAAAATTTTGCTCGAAACAACATCAAAATGACTTCGTTATCAAACAAACTAGGGGCATAACAGTTTCCTTGACTAAGTTGGATCTGTTGGATAGAAAGCTTTGGTTCTCATGAGCTGGATATCTTATGTTTCCTCATTTTAAAATATTTTTTAAAAAAAGCTCCTGGCAGCTTCATACTGGCTTTTGGACGACAACCAAGTTCAGAATCAGTATTATCAATCTTTGGACGATAACCAAGTTCATAATTGGTATCTTTAAAAACTTTTATTGATCTTTGGATGACAACCAAGTTCAAAATCAATTCTATTAGTTTTTTTCAATCAAGTGCGAGATTGATCTCATCAACATTTCATTCGACAACCAAGAACAAAATTCTCAATCTTTCTGAAGTCAAAATTGAAAACTTTCTTTGAATCAATGCACTGCTTGCACATCAATTCAAAGAGGGGCAAAAGTATGTACATGTATGTCATGTCATACATGTACATGTATGTATATATATATATATATATATATATATATATATAT
>MU223935.1:1302775-1315676 GCA_018584345.1 Thuja plicata | reverse complement strand
TGGGGTCTTAAGGGGTCATATTTAACCTATCATAGGTCCAAATAGGTCTAATTGGGTCTAATTAGGTGGACTAAAGGGTATAATTGGATCTAATTAGGTCCCAATACATTCTAATTGGATCTAATTGAATCTAATTGTCCTAATTGGATCTAATTGGACCTTAAATTTGGATCTAATTGGATCTAATTAGGTCCAATTAATTCTAATTGTCCTAATTGTCCTAATTGGATGTAATTAGGTCCTAACTAGGTCTAATTGGATCCTAATTGGATCTTATTGGATCTAATTAGGTCCTAAAGGATAATTGGACCTAATTAGGTCCTAATTTGATGTAATTAGGTCTAAATTGGGTCTAACTGGATGATCTAATTGGATCTAATTAGGTCCTAAAGTGTAATTGGATCTAATTAGGTCCTAATTGGATGTAATTATCCTAATTTGATGTAATTAGGTCCTAATTGGGTCTAATTGGATCCTAATTGGATCTAATTAGGCCCTAAAGGGTCTAATTAGGTCATAATTGGATCTAATTAGATTTAATTCCATCCTAATTGTATCTACTTGGTTCTAATTAGGTCCTAATTGAGTCTAATTGGATCTAATTAGGTCTGGAATTAGGAGATTAGGTCTAATTATGTCCTAATCTAGGTCTAATTACATAGAATTTATAGGGTTTAGGGTTTAGGGTCTTAGGTCTAATTAGGTAGGGTTTAGGGTCTTAGGTCTAATTATGTCAGGTAATAGGTCTAATTAGGTCTTCTTTATCAAATTAGGATATTGCAATATCACGCTTACATGTTTCATTAAGACAAGTAATAATCATCAACTTAAAATATGGAGAGAGAGAGAGAGAGAGAGAGAGAGAGAGAGAGAGAGAGAGAGAGTTCCTTTTCCAAAATTTGCAAAATCGTCTTCCTTTTCCAAAATGCGAATAATTTTGAAACTTTCAAATTAATAAGATGACGAAAATATATATATATATTTATATGTTATCATTCTGAACCCGAAACGACACCTAATAGGCTGACATAGGTTTGTATTGAAAGTTATCTTTGAATTTCTATCAAAACTTGAAACTTTCGATCGAAAGTGCTTTAGTAAATAACTAACAAATGCCAAATCATGAAACTACTTTTGATAGAAAGTAGTTTCAATCGAAAGTAAATAGTTTCGATCGAAACTACTTTCTATCGAAACCCACAAAATTATGTCCATTTGTAGAGGTTAAGAAAAATCTACAATTTTCATGGATTTGGGGCTCAAGCGCTCTGCTCAAATGGAATAATATGGAGATGTCCTTTTGCATCGCACAAGTGTTCTGAACTAGCTTTCTAACGAATATATATTTGACAATTTTTGAATTCATTAGGTCTATGTTTTGTGACGTGCATCAAATGTAAGTTTTTTATCAAAAATAAACCTCCAAGTTTGACGTTCAATGAAAAATAGTAGAAAAAAGAATTTTTTTTTTGAAAAATAACAGTGCCCTCCGGATTTGAGTCTACTTTCTATCCAAAAAAAAAAGAATTTTGATAAATACACAACAAGTTATAAGCTATGCAGTCAAGGTATGTCAAAATTACGGTTTATGCTACTTCAAACGTTCATAAAATATGCAATAATCATGATAATGTTGTCAAACCAATTGCATTCTCTCTGTATGGATGTTACAAAACCAAATTCGAAAGAAGGGCATTGATATCTATTTTAGAAAAAAATTTATGCCCTATGAACTCAATGTAACTTTTTGAAAATGACATTTTCAGAAACATAGCAGTTTTAGTGGGAGAAAAAAAAACTATTAAAATCAATTCAAAAAAATAAAATAAAATTAGAATCTAGATAGAAAATCCTAAAAGACTCTAGTTTACTTCATCTTCAGATTTCAAATGGTTTAACGACAATATGCATCCGAATCTTAAAGTTTCATTCAAAATGTAGACTTCACTGTCTGTTTAGGCAAAAAAGTGTAGCCCACTATTGTGGGATCACCCACAACCATGTAACATAATAAAAACATGGGAGGCACTACAATACTGCTAATGTATGTTGGTTTAAACCTATTGGTCCAAATGTTAGACCTAGAGGTTCTACTGCTAGATCAGGAAACTCCTATGGTAGAACTGATAACTACAATGCTAGATCTAATGAATTCCATGGAATTTGTTATAATTGAAACAAGTTTGGACATAGAGCTAATGAGTGCAGGGAGAGAATAAAGAACCAATAGTCATATGATTACAACAGTCAGAGACCTATCAATGAAGATAACCCATCAGATGTTACATGTTCTAATTATCACAACTATGGGCATGTGACTGTGAATTACAGATTAAGGTCAACTAGGGGTAATGTTGGACCCTAGAATCTAACAGGTATGGTCTGTTATGTTTGTAAAAAAGTTGGTCATCTTCATAGAAAATGGAGAAAAGGAAAGTATAACAGAAATCAACTGGTGGACAATGTTGAAAATGCTAAAGGGAAGGAAACTGTTATTGCTGATGAAGTCAGAAATGATATGAAAAGGATATGGGTGAGTAAAGGAGAATTGAATTCTTCTGAGTTTATTGGGGACTCCATAAGTTCAGTAAATGTGGAGAATCCATCGGTGAACTAAGCACATTATTTTCTTAAGGGGAGAACTTATAGTCAAATCATTTACCGATCCCCTAAATTCATGAGCGGTAAGATTCATATGCATTTTGAGATGTCTATTTGTGAGTTAATGATGGTTAGTGAAGATAAAGTGTTTTTTGTACATGCATATAACGATTGTTATGTTTTAACTATTGTGGGTAGTGATAAGCATTATTTGATCATTATGTTTAAATGACTACATTAACAAATGTTATAAAGATGACAAAGGAAACTCATTTTTCACTTTACATTCTATCGAGGTTTACTGAAGAGCACTTGTCTGCATTCCATAGAGAGAGTTAATTGTATTTTTGGACTAAGATTTTGAGCAGGAAATTCTATCAGTTGTCGAAGAATGCTAATTAATGAAGTTGAGGTTATTTTTTGTGTTGAAAATATCTTTACAAGAATCTTTGTTTCTACTAATTTCTAACATAATGGATACTCCTTTTTTTGTCAACATCATTGATGAGCCAAGACCCATATTCAAGTTACACCCGATGAAGGAAAATGAGAATGATCCAATTGTGCCCTATCTTTGATACCCTATCGTGTATTGTTGACTAAAGACATTCATTCTTTCATCCACTACAAGATAGAAGAATTTGGAGTTGATGAAATCTATAATGAGTTTCTTAAACTGTATGATGACCAAAGTTTAAAGGAGGAGCATATGCATCTAATGAACAAAGGTTTCACCTATGCGGATGAGATGCCTGATGATTTTCATCTAGAATGGATAAGATAAGTATTGAGTAGAGTCTATGATCAATTTGTTTGGCTGGAAAAGCCACATAAGATTACAAAGGAAATAATCAATAGAGTTACTAGATTTTGTGCAACCAGTGAGGCACCAACTCTATGAACTATTGCTGCAAATTTGGTTACTCACTTGATCAAATCCAAACAAGATCACTGAGCCATGAATATCAAGGATATAATAGACAAGGAAGTGAGATTTTCTTCAATGGTGATAGGATAAAGAGAATACCAATCTTGTCAGTTGAACAATGTACCTAGTGGAGCTATTCATGTTGCATATAGAATGGTGAAGGAAGATGCAAAATATGATCTTTATGAGATCCTGAGGATTCAATTCTTTGTGAACATGGAGAAGAACAAGAAAGATAAGAAGTAGTCATTCAAATATGGATAACTCTTGGTATGTATGTTCTTTTACTCACGAAACCAATTTCTTGGAATAGATCATATTACATGGTCAGAGGATAGACCAGTAGTAATGCAGATTAAGAAATGTATCATGAATTTAGGAAAGAATTTTAATACTACTATGTGGGGATACTTTAAATATTTTCAAGGGAAAATTTAGTTAAGAGAGAGAATCCCAACCAGTATTGTTCAAAAATACAAAGATGATATTTGTTTTCTAGTAGATACAGATAAATGTATGTTGTAAGTAGTGCAATCTAGGACATTTATGATACCAACTATGTGTTACAAATTTTATGGTCATTTAGTCACTATACATGTTGATGTTCTATTGTCAAAACCAATTGATACTTCAACACCTAGGTTTGGAACCTATGAAGTGTCATCATTGAAAATTCACAGTGAATTGAGAGCACCAGTAATCCAATGAAAGATTAGGAAAAAAGTTGACAATCTAGCCAAAATGAGTGGCATAACCCCAGAAATGATGACAAAACTTAGGAAGAAAATAGAGAGTAAGGAGGTAGGCACATATACTGCCATAGAAATCAATAATATAGAAGTTGAAGTTGAAGAGATTACACCCTCAGAGAGTCAGTTCAAATTTGATACTAAAACAAACTAAATATACTTCTACTACTCCTATTAAGACTAAACCAGAAAAGGAGTCACCTGAGACTATTTAGAAAACTTACAGAAGAAATAAAGCGAAGAAATTAGGCTATAAAGAGTCAAAGGGTAAGAAAGGAGTTAAGTAAAGTTGTGGTTGTGGAGGACCAACCTCCTTCTCTAGACCCTACTCCTATGAATCTATTTCTATTCCTTCTAGTGATAGTGATGATGATAATACTAACTCTACTCCTCATGATTCTTCTTCTAGTGATGAGTCTATTACTTCTAAGAGTAATCCTATTTGGTTTAAAATTTTACTTTATGAAAGTGATGATTACATAAGTAGAAAAGTGACGATCTAGGCTATGGGCATCAACATACTTCTTATGACAATCTTGAGCAGTAACCAAATGCTCTCTAATATGAACCACCTACTGCTCCATATCCTAAAGGATCTCTGGACCCAAAACTACTCGGTCTTCTAAACAATCCTAACTCAATGGAGTACGACATGACCTATTGTACAAGGACTGAAAAAGTGACACACCAAGAGAACTATGGTACCCATTATTATAAGAAAACTCAACCAAGTACAAATAGTCCTCCCACCTTGTTTTTTGATCCATCACGTACATGCGAAGCATGTCCTACAAAACTTGATTCACCCACTCTGTCTGTCCATTTATCTTTGGGTGATAAGAAGAACTAAAATTGAGTTGTGCACCCAAGGCATATTGTAGAGATGTCCACAGTGCCAAAGTGAACACTTGATCTCTATTTGAGATAATCCTATGAGGAATCCCATGCAACTGAACAATATCATCCAAGAACACATGTGCTACTGAGGCAACAATATATGACTCCCTCATGGGGGAAAAGTGAGATAGCTTGGACAACTTGTCCATTGTCACCATAATAGCATCATGGTGATGTGATGAAATAGGAAACCCTGTGATAAAATTGATGGATATGGTATCCCATTTCCACGTAGGAACAAAATGTGGCTGCAAAAGACCCACATGATGCCGATGCCCTACCTTTACTCTCAGGCACTCAAGGCATCGAGAAAAAAATCAGCAACATCACGCGTCATCCCTGACCAAAAGTATAACTATCTGAGGTCTACATATATCTTATTAACACTAGGATGTGCAGAATATGGTGCACAATGTGCTTCTAAAAAAATCAAGGAAGATCCCCCGACACTGGTACATAAATGTGCTCATGGTGCCACAAAAGTCCATCCGACTCCAATGAGTATCCTGGAAAATGCCCAGCCAGGGTATGTCCAAAATCAATCTTTGCTTTAACCTCCTAATACCACAAATATCTAGGTAAAACCTCAAGGATTTGGCTGCACAAATGACACCCAAAGAAAAAACTGAAATCTCATGCCTTCTTCTGCTCAAGGCATCCATGACCACATTCTCCTTTTCATTGATGTAATGAACATAAAAATAATACTCACACAAGAACTCCATCCAATGATGCTATCGTGCATTCAGGTTTGGCTGGGAAAATATATACTGCAAGCTACAATGATCACTATGCAGCTCAAACATGTGACACAACAAAAAATGTCTCCAACGCACTAAGGCATGCACAACCACCACTAACTCAAAATCATAAGTAGGGTAGTCTAGCTCATGGTCTTTGAGATTTAGTGACTCATAAGAAATCATTCATCCCTCCTGCATAAGAACTTCCCCCACACCCTCCAAAGATGCATCAATGCACACCATGAACTCACCTATAGGATTTGGCACTGCCAAGATAGGTGCACTGGTAAAATGCTCCTTAAGAGCCTCAAAGGTTGTCTCACATAGCTTGGTCCAAAAAAACTTGTTCCCTTTTCTCTGAAGAGAAGTGATAGGATGAGCCAAAAAAGAGAAATCCTTCATGAATTGATGCTAATAACCCTCCAAACCCATGAAAATACAAACCTCAGGAACACTCATGGGTGTTGGCCAATCCATGATAGCTCATATCTTAGAAGGATCCACTGCAATACCATCACTTGAAATAATGTGCCCCAAATACTTCACATGAGACGGAAAGAAATCACATTTGGCCAGGCTTCCATACAATTGATGGTCACATAAACACTGCTATACCTGATGCAAATGAATTTCATGCTCCTCAATGGTCTTCAAATAGATTAGTATATTATCAAGAAATATAAGGAAAAACCAATCAAGGTACGTGCAGAACACCTCATTCATCAAAATCATGAACATTGATGGTGCATTGGTCAACCCAAAAGGTACAAATGTGAACTCATAATGCCTATAGTGTATAGGGAAATTTTTTCGATGAATATCAGCCTCCTGGATCTGAAGCTAATGGTATCTTGAATTCAGATCAATCTTCGAGAACACTCTTTCTCCCTTCATTTGATCAAAAAAATTGTCAATCCTCGACAAGGGGTATCGATTCTTCACCATCACCTTATTCAATTGTCGATAGTCAATACACAAGTGCAAGGATACATCTTTTTTCTTCATGAAGATGAATGGTGCACCCCATGGGGATACACTAGGATGAATATGGCCCTTGGCCAATAACTCCTCAAGCTTCAAATGAAACTCACTCAACTCTTAATTAGTCATGCGGTAAGGTGCCCAAGAAATAGGCTCAGCTTCTGGAATGAGATCAATACAAAAATTGATGTCGTGCTGAGCTGGCATACCTGGTATCTCATCTGGAAACACATTGGAAAACTCACGGAGGATTGGATGTGTTAGGATTGGATTATACTAAGAGGGGGGGTGAATCAGTATAATAGCACTTTAATTAATTCTTCAACCACTTAAAATTTAATCATACATTTTCAGTAAAGAAAAGAACATAAGAAAATGACACAGTACTCATAACACCATGTTTTGTTTATGAGGAAACCCTGGCCAAGGAAAAACCCCGGTGGGGATGATACCCACAAGAATACACTAAAGTATAGTGTCCCTGTAAGGAGACCTAGCCCTATTAGGAGATGAATATTTCATATTACATTTCCTTGTTAGAGGAATAACAACCCTGTTAAAGGTTCACAACACCCTATTAGGGGCCAACTGAGCTTACAACTCTTACAACATAATTTAGTTACAAAAGTTCTAAGTAATGAACAAAAAAAAGCATCAATAATTCTTTGATAGTTCCTTTATATTTATTCAATGATCTCTATCATTATCTTCTCTTCCAGATAACTACTACTAAAATCCATTCAATCTTTACCAAAAAGATCTTACATATATATCTCTCAACTTTACAAAGTTGGCTTTCAGTATGAATATTACAAATATTACTAAGTCAGCATTCAATACAAAATACATTTAATATAGTAAAAATTAAATGCATAGTCGGTGCTCTTGCATAGTAAATGTGTAGGCTTTCAACAACCAAAATACAACTTTGATTGCCTAGAGTCCAAGTCATACTCCCTCAATCTTCGCTGATGTCCAACTGCTCTGTATCGCTATTCTTCTACAATTTGTCTGTCTTCAAATCCTTATAACTCATCATAGACTTAACCAAATCAAAATCAATCTTAGGTGGAGGTCATACATCCATACTATTTTTCTCTAATCTCTCTTTCCCTAATTCATCGATCTCTGTCTTCAACATCCAAAATACTTCTATATCTCTGCTACTATACTTAGTTGATTTCTGAATCATCAAAACTTATCTTCAAAGTAATCCAACTTAAACCCAGATGTATTACCATAAATGAAAACCAAAAAGTGAATCATATTTACCAAAGTTGATCACTTGCCAACAATCTCTCCCTTTTGCATTGATGGCAACACTTAACAAAAAAATGACTAAGTGTTCCAACCAAACAAAATTGTCTCTTCTTCTCCTTATCTCTTCTCCATATTTTTCTTTCTTTCTTTTATTATATTATATTTTTTTATTCATTTTTTTCTTCTCTTCTCCCCCTTTGACAAAAATGACAAAGGTGCATATAAAGCAATAAGCCTTAGTTCTTGCTTACCAGTTTCAGAATATCCTAAAAAGAATCTTCCAAAAGCTTCACTTCTGCACTCCATGTCTTGAACAATATCTGACTGATGTGAATCAAACCATTCATTGCAAATGATATAGTTACAGTCTCTTTCAATTCTTTGGGTAAACCTTTAGTCAATGAATCTGCAACTTTCTCCAAATCTGAGAGATGAGCTTCAAGTACGGATAACTTTGGAGTGACAAAGCTCCTCAACAAATTAAATCTTTTCAATACTCTCTCTTTTTCATTTTCTAATAAACTGAGTTTGGCCAATATCCTTGTAACTTCTATGTCTAGTTCTGTTGTGGATTGTGAAGATTTTCCACAACTATCCATCAAACTGTTCAGAGTTGCCCTCTCCTTGGCAATAATGTCCTCAACATTCTGAACATGCCTAATCACATTCATGCAATAGCTAAACAATTTTCTCCCATGCCCAATGCAACTCTTTGCATTTTTCAAACAAGTTTTTATAACGCCTAAGTACCATGTGATGGACTTGTATACTTCTATCATCTTCTTCTCTAAATATGTCTTCTCTTCCTTCTCCTCTACAATCTTCAGCAAATTTTCATAGTGCCCATCAAATTCATCAAGTGTAATTTTCAAGTTCTCAATGTCATCTTTGTGCTCAAAAACTATAGGTACTAGAAGCAATTTGTTCATAGTATCAATAGATTTTGTAATTACTTTTTCCTTCTTGTCTCCTTTCTATTCAAATCTTTCCTTTTCTTTGTTTAATGCAGTAAATTCCAGTTTTACCAATTCTACTTCATCCATGCTATCCACATTTATATCACTGCTTGCCAACAATGAAATAGATGGTGAGTTTACCTCTTTCTTTTCATCTCCTTTCTGTTCTATCTTCTATTCATCATCCTTTTTCTTCTCAACTTCCTCTTTCTGTTCTGCTTCATCTACAATAGAGGTGTCCAAATTTCCTGCAAAAGGGTCCTTCTCATCTTGTGAGGGGTCAAGGTTCATTGCCACACCAGAGACATAGAAATATTATGGAGGGTCTGCTTCGCTCTTCTCTCTAGATGTCTCTGTCGCCTTAGGTCTCTCACCCATTCCCAATTGTGTGGGCGATGTGGTTTTAGGAGGTGAGGGCTTGCTAGAAGTAGAACTCATCAAAATTTTCTCTAATGCCTTCTGAGTTTCCTCAGTCACTTCATCATACTTCCTTGCCATTATTTTCAATAGTCTAACCTTGGTTCTTAACAAAGGTTTCAATTATTTGAATATACTATCCCTCTCTTGTACTGATAACACATGCAACATGTTATCAATTTCCTTATTTATGATCTGATCATCCTCAATCTGTGCCAAGTATTTTTTGTTCTCCAATTTTGCATACAGGTCTGTAGGTATACTTCCTACAATTTCTAAAAGGGTCTTCTTTAAAGTGAGAAAATGCTCTATCACAATGTCTTGTATTTTCAACTTATCTGATTCCTCATACCTGTCATAGTATTTATCAATTGTAACCAATTTACCTTTCTCTAATGCTCTTTTCTCTAGCATCTTCATGTCTGGTTTCCAAATGTGTTATGCTATTTTCTTCTTTTCTCTTATTATGCTTTTCTCTTTAGGTGATTAGGCTTACTTGATCTTGTAACTCTAGGAGTGACATCCTTTGATTTCTCTATTCTTTGTTGTGGAGGAGGTGGACTAGCTACCATAATTACCTCAGGAGTGAAAAGGGCATCAGTGCTTCCACTTGCTACTCCAAGAGATCTCTCTGCCATCTTTGTCTTGACTTATTTCAATTCCTCTTCTGTCAGTCCAGCTTTTATACTACAATCATGAATAAGGTTAGCAATTTTCCTTTTCCTCGGTCCTCTAGACTGTTCCTCTTTCACCTTTGCTAATTTTTCTTCATAAGTTCCCCATATTTCTTCTGTTGTATCAACTTCTAATGCAACAACATGTTCTACTTGCATGGTGAGTACTTCAGAATTCACTTCATAGCCCATGGGGTAACACCACTTCTTTCTAGGTGTAACTGCTTCAAAATATACACAATCAGTTTCAACCATGAAATAGATTGCATCCTTGTACTTTTCCACAATGTCCTCATGTAGCCTGTATCTTGTCTTCATTTATTTTTGTAGAATTTTGATCATAGAAAATAGTTCTCCATCTACCCAAGTAGTGTTCTATCTTTTGTAACTCTATGAAATCAGTATGCCAGTGGGTACTCCAGACTTCCAACCACTAGGATGTAAACCAAGAAACTTGTGCTCAATATGAATGAACATATGCATCAACAATGAACCAAGTCTGAAAGTTTTAGTTCTATCCTTCTTCACTAGCTTCACATTCTCTAGAAATTGTTGAGCCAGAACTTCGCATAGGTTATATTTTATGTTTTCCTTCACCATTCTCCATGCCATCATGATTACTCTAGTAGATATTGAATTAGGTCTGCTACTATAGTAGAATTTATATCCGAGTATCATGGCAATCAATCTTACATCTTGCTGAAAGATATCGTTTACTATCATTGCCCTTCTGTCCCATTTAGAATGTGTTAGGGTTTTGACTTCTTTCTTTACATGCTTCTTTGCAATAGGTATAACTCCAGTGTTGTCTAATCCAGTGATATAATGAATTAGGTCACTACAAATCTTCACAGGTTGGTCACCAATCCATATGAACTGACCATGAACCTTGCTCATCAATATCTTAAACCATTCATTTTCATTGAATTTGCATAAATCCATAATATTCATTATGCTCAACTGACTAATGTGTTTGAATTCTTCTTTCATGATTCCTTTTTAAGTCATATTTTCCATTTCAGTGAGTATTTCATTATCTCCCAATGTATCATACTTACAATGTATGTAAGCCCTAATGTCTTCTACGTGCAATACACCATGTGGGGTTTGTGAAAATGCTCCTTTCGGATCCTCTTCACAAGACTTATATGGATGTTTCTTGAATTTGTATCTAGGATGATCAACAACATAAAAAATGACGGGTGCATCCATAGCTAGATGATGTAAAATACCTTTCTTTCACTGAAATTTGAGTGTTATGCTCCAATCGATCATGCACGACAAATGTAGAATAGTTTGAATGCTTTTTCTCTCTGATATCCTTAGCTTGCTCTTTGTCAAATGGTGAATAGCTAGGTCATGAAATGGTGCTTTATAAAAGTTAGGTTATAACTTTCATTTTCACTTTATATTGTCCAGTCGGCTGCTAGATCTCAAGAACAAAATATAGAAGTCAGCTGATAGTGCGCTCTTAGGTATATAATCCATGATGTTGGCTTAGTTCACACACAAGCTCACATGAGATCAATCTATGAATTTTGGGGCAGGATAAATTCTGATTTCTTGTATCCAATGCTCCCCCTAAGGCCATGATCAGCCAATTAGGTCAATTTTGCCTTGCTACCTTCAGTCAAAGATCCAGTATCATCTACTGACTCTCCTTGAACTGATGTCTCACTTGTTCCTTTGATCCACCAAATCTTGCCACTGTTGCTATCTTCTACATTCTTAAAACAATTTTCAAAATCATTCTTCACATCTGCAATACTCTTTCCAGTATCATTTCCATTCTTTTGTGAATTCATAGGAGGTGGTGTTCTTCTATTATCTACTACATTATACCTGTAAAACTTTGCTATATGTCCTAGATTTTTGCATTTGTAACATATAGGAGGTCTTCTTTCCTGATTAACTTGTAACTTACAATACTTCACAATGTGTGCAATGTTATTACATTTGTAGCATGTAGGTTTTACTGTAGGTTCTCTTCCATTGTATTTTCTATATCCAGATTGATTAGGTTTTCTGTATTCTGCTTTCTTGTGCCCATATCTATTATAGTTAAAACAATAACCATAAAAAGTTCTAAAAGGGGCATTACCTCTGCAGTCTCTCTTCAGGTGTCCAAATCTATTGCAACCAAAGAATCTACCTCTAAAAGGTCTGATCTACTCTTTAGGTTCTTCAATAGATGGTTTCTCAGCATCAATCTTCTTATCTGATTTCTCTTCCTGATTCTTTGAACATTTAGCTTCATTGAAGCCAATACCAGTCATATCACCTTTAGGTTTCTGTTTGTCTAGCTGTTCATCAATCAAATCACTGTTGGTGTGAAGTTTCTCAATGTGATTCTTTTCTTCAACAAGTTCACCTTTCACAATCTGATTGTATTTTTTCAATTCTAGGTATTTGTTCTTGTAGTTGTCAGCTTCATCCTTCATTTGATTCAATGCACTATTTAAGGTTTCTTCAACTTTCTTCTTAGCATCCTTCTGCATCTGTACTTCTTTAGCCATAGAATTATTTTCAAGTTTTAGAGTCTCAATCCCTTCTTTTAGTTTCTTCACTTGATCTGAATTGTCCTCATCTGAGTCTTCTTTTATCTGGACCACAAGATCTTCTCTTTGACTTCTGGAAAGCTCAAGTTGTTCTTTGAGTTTCTTTATAAATTTCTCAGCTCTTCGCATGTTGAATC
>MU223935.1:1220017-1258307 GCA_018584345.1 Thuja plicata | reverse complement strand
GTCTGTTCATCTTGTGATCTTTACTTAGGTCTTGAAACCTTCCTTCTAAGTACACAAGCTCTGATACCAATTGTTAGTAATAACTGAGAGGGGGGGGGGTTAATCAGTGGCCTCAAAAATTTATCCAATTTAAACTTTAATCCACCAATCAATACTTCTCAAATTATTAAGTCCCAACAAGATGCATGCCTTTAAAATACTTGAAACAAATAACTGTCTGTCGATTTACCTTGTCTGTCCTTATTCTCCTTGATAATCGATAAGCAGTAAACTGTATTTATCGATACTTAGTAAATGTACAGAGTATACCAGTTAATCCACAAATGCATATGTAGAATGTAAAACAATAAATTAATAAACCATACACACATAATACAAGGATTTTAACGTGGAAACCCTGTTAAGGGAAAAACCACTGGGACCGGTACCCTAAATTTTCACTCTTCTAAAGTGAGCCCTATTAGGAGCCAACCTTGTTAAAGGTTACAAACACACTGTTAAGTGTGACCTTGTTAGAGGATTTTAAATACATAGGTTGTCACTTAGTATCTGACATCTACGCTACCATCCTTGAATCAGTCTCATGACTGTCAATAGGCTTTATGCAAATCTTACTACCATCCTTGAATCAACCTCCTTCTTAGACTGTCAATAGGCTTTAGGTAAGACCGATGCTACTATCATGAGTCAACCTTCTAGTAATCTGTTAGGATATAGGTCAATTACAAAAGACTGTTAAGTCCTACTCTATTAAGAGATTTAATGCTTCAATGGTTAAACTGAAACAAAATAACCTGTTTCTAATGCAACTGAATTGCAAATTTTCAGATCTATTTACTTACAATATCTTTTTGATCAATGTATCAATACAATTCCTTTTTACTTAACTCTTTCTTCTCTATGATGTTGTGCTTTTTTGTTTGTTAGTGTCTACAGAATTCTTTAGCTCTCCCTCAGCTTGATTGATCAGAACTGCATGAAGTTAATCCTTCAGCAGTTTCTCTTCAGCATCTTCTATCAGTTCACTCCCCCATGTATCTGTTTTCTTATTGACCACACAGAGAATGAATTATGCTTGTCTCTTAAATAGACATGATATTCCTTAATTCTTGGTTCTTGATTCTTGGCATGAAAAACAATCCAGCCAAATTGATTTATGGCTTTAACTCCTTATTTATCTCATAGTTATCTTCTTGCCAACTGTGTAAATCATCTTTAAATCACTTACTTAACTATGGTCAAATAAAACAAATCAAACAACCATTTAAGCCTATCCTTTAGCTCCGCCAGCTAGATATTTTGTCATTTTTCTGATCTTTCTGTTCTGTCGATCAATTTTGCAGTTCGTCACCGGTGACAACTGCCAGTTCTGTTGGTGTTGCTTCAGTTAGCTTTGGGATCTCCATCCATCAGGCATCATTAGATTTTTCTCGTCGGGCAACACTATTTTTATCTCGTTGGGCATCCTTTGATTCTTCTTCATCGGGCAATATTATCTTTTGCTCGTCAGGTATCACTGTGACTTTTATCTCTGTCTTTATCGATGGTGTGCACTCTATCGATTTATTCTGTCACTTAGTGAATACTTGACTTTTATGCATTGCTAAAAGAATAACCTGTATTCCATTGATTCTCTAAAGTCTTTGGCATTATGTGTATGACCATACAGATGATATCAAGTTGACATCAATGACAATACAAACCATTAACTAATTTAATGTCTTGCATCATCTTCAACTTAATATAGTGAATCATTTAATCAGTTACACATCATCAATGATGAGTGCCAAAAGGAAATGAAATTCCCAACCCAACTCCCAATGATCAAAAACTCAACTAGCCTATAGCCAGGAGTCTGGATCTCGCAAGATCCAACATAAGCATGCTCACATGTACGTGGGTGAAGACAACCGACACCACATAACCAAACGATACAATGATAAGAAGGGGCTAGATTCAAGGAATGAAAAAATAAGGGATAACAAACCTCACTCGGGAAAATGCAACTGAGTGGAATCCACAAGAGATAAACAAACAGACAAAATCGACCAAAGGGCCAAAATAACCAAAAAATAATTAATAGAGTACTTTCAGATCAGAATATTTGAATACTGGGAATGTCCTCTATCCATTCCAACTCCACAATCTTACTCCTTGTAGAAAAGGCTACCAAAAACATAATTTACAACACGTTATTAAGGCAACAGACAAGAACTGGATGACATGCAAATCAAGGTGGCACCAAAAATAATCAAAATTCAAACTTCTCATAATTCAACAAAATTGAAAACTCATTTCTAAAATATTCCCAAACTACCAAAAATAAAATAAAATTTAGGTTCTGGGCACACACAAAATTTGACATCACAACTAGGTAAAAACTTGAATTTCTAAAGTATGAAATTACATAAATACTCATGCCCACCCAACTGGGTCATGGAAAAGTATAAAAATAAATGGGAACACTAGTTCTCAACCCCAAAAATTTATCCATCAAAATAATGAACAAAAACAATAAAATTGAGGAAGCCCTACCTCACACGACTGGTAAAAACCAAGAATGGATATAAAATTGAGAAGAGCCCGCCAAAACAAAAATGGATCAACAGAAAAGGAAGAAATCATGACATGATTCCAATGAGCCAATATGTAAAAAAATATGGCAAGCGGATCAAACACAACGAGAAGAAAATCAAGTTCCTCCAAGAGGTTTTTGGAGCAAAATTTTAAATTCCCAATTTACCAAAATTAGAAGTGAGTTAAAAACTCACTTTTTGCCTCATATAAGAACTTTTATAAAAGTGATTTATAAATTAGATTATAATCCACTTGATAAATTAATTGGCTAAATCCAAAATTAAATAAAACAATTCCAGGCATTTGGAATTCAACAACGACAAATTAGCCGAAAAATAATTAAAATAAAATCAAACGTTAAAATTCCCCCAAAACAATTAAATCAACATTTAAATTAAATAATTTTTGCGATAACTGCAAAACCCTAAATGAACAAACACACTCATTGGTCAATTCACATAATTCATTATGAATCTAGATTTACCATAATAACTGGGGGGTTAATAATAATAACAAACTATAGATACACCGCCCATACAGGAACAACATTGGCTCAACATGAACGGTCAAGGTCACTATCTCATGGTGCCACTGCCGAGGATATAGGTACACACTTGAATCCTGTACTTAGGATGATTGTACTTGGTACATGTTTAGTAAACAAATAAACATCAAGTGTAGCTACTCAATCATATAAATATCCAAAGCACAAACAAACACATAATCATGTTGAAGGAGAATGAGACATCGAGTAGATCTCGCAAGCAAGTGACTATGACTCCGTCTCACTTCTTACTAGCACCAATAGACAAAATGCATAACAGTGGTATAGTATAACATCACAACATACATAATCACATGATAACACATTAAGAATTAAAGTATTAAATAACCATTTACATCCATTTGAGCATATATCTACTGAAAGTAAAAGACAAATATCGACAACATAAGTGCACCATAACAAGAATACCAATAACATCCATCAAATACCAATATACTCCTCAGTCCATGTCTAAATACAAAATAAACCAGATATCATCATAAAGCATCATGTCACATCACTAGCATCATCATGCAGATATGATCAAACTGAACATCAACATCATCTAACATCTAACAACTATGATAGTGGTAATTAGAATAATGCAAAGTCATCGAAGCATCTCATCATGCAAATAAACCGATCAATAAACAAAGTGTCACTTGATAAAAAAATCCATAGAACCGAATGCAAACATGGGAGGCACTATAATACTGCTAATGTATGTTGGTTTAAACCTATTGGTCCAAATGTAAGACCTAGAGGTTCTACTGCTAGATTAGGAAATTTCAATGGTAGAATTGATAACTACAATGCTAGATCTAATGAATTCCATGGAATTTTTTATTATTGCAACAATTTTGGACATAGAGCTAATGAGTGCAGGGCTAGAATCAACAACTAGTGGTCATATGATTACAATAGTCAGAGACCTATCAATCAAGGTAACCGGTCAGATGTTACATGTTCTAATTGTCACAACTATGGGCATGTGACTATGAATTGTAGATTAAGGTTAACTAGAGGCAATGCTAGACCCTGGAATCTAACAGGTATGGTATGTTATGTTTGTAACAAAGTTGGTCATCTTCCTAGAACATGCAGAGAAAGAAAGTATAATAGAGGTCAACCGGTGAACAATGTTGAAAATGCTAAAGGGAAGGAAACTGAACTAATGTTGACAAAGTAAGAAATGACATGAAGAAGATATGGGTGAGGAAAGGAGAACTAAATTCTTCTAAGTTGACTGAGAACTTCACAAGTTCAGGAAATGTGGAGAATCCATCGGTGAACTAAGCACATTATTTGTGTAGGGGAGCACTTATATTCAAATAATTTACCGAACCCCTAAATTCATGAGTGGTAAGATTCATATGCATTTTGAGATGTCTATTTGTGAGTTAATGATGGTTAGTGAAGATAAAGTGTTTTTTGTACATGCATATAATGATTGTTGTGTTTTAACAATTGTGGTCGGTGATAAGCATTATTTGATTGTTATGTTTAAATGACTACATTCACAAATGTTATAAAGATGAGAAAGTAAACTCATTTTTCACTTTACATTCTATTGAGGTTTACTGAAGAGCATTTGTTTGCATTCCATAACGAGAGTTATTTGTATTTGTGAAATAATATTTTAAGTAGGAAATTTTATCAGTTGTTGAAGAACACTAATCAATGAAGTCGAGGTTGTTTCTTGTGTTGCAAAGATCTTTACAGGAATCATTGTTGCTTCTAATTTCTAACATTATGGATACTCCTGTTTTGGTCGACATCATAGATGAGCCAAGAACCGTATTCAAGTTACACCCGATGAAAGACAATGAGAATGATCCAATAGGTTCCCTATCTTTGATACCCTATGGTTTATTTTTGACTGAAGACATTCATTCTTTCATCCACTGCAAGATGGAAGAACTTGGAGTTGATGAAATCTATAATGAGTTTCTTAAACTGTGTGATGACCAAAGATTAAAGGAGGAGCATATGCATCTGATGAACAAAGGTTTGACCTATATGAATGAGATACGTGATGCTTTTCATTTGGAATGGATAAGATAATTATTGAGCAGAGGCCATGATCAATTCATTTGGTTGGAAAATCCACATAAGATTACAAAGGAAATAATCAATATAGTTACTGGATTTTGTGCAACCGGTGAGGCTCTAACTCTATGGAATATTGCTGCAAATTTGGTTACTCGCTTGACCAAATCGAAAAAAGATCATCGAGCTATGACTATCAAGGATATAATAGACAAGGAAGTGAGATTTTCTTCAATGGTGATAGGATATAGAGAATAATAGTCTATTTGGTTGAACAATGTACATAGTGGAGCTATTCATGCTGCATACATAATGGTGAAGGAAGATGAAAAATATGATCTTTGTGAGATTTTGAGGAGTCAATTATTTGTGAACATGGAGAAGATCAAGAGAGATAAGAACCAGTTATTCAAATATGGATAACTACTGGTATGTATGTTCTTTTACTTGCAAACTCAATTTCCTGGAATAGGTCATATTACATGGTCAGATGATAGACTGGTAGTAATGCATATTAAGCATTGTATCAGGACTTTAGGAAACAATTTTAATACTATTATGTGGGGATACTTTAAAGATTTTCCAGGTAAAATGCACTTAAGAGAGAGATTCCCAACTTGTATTGTTGAAAAATATAAAGATGATATTTGTTTTCTAGTAGATACAAATACATGTATGTTGCAAGCAGTGCAACCAAGGAAATTTTGGATACCAACTATGGGTTGCGAAGTTGGTGGTGATTTAGTCACTATACATGTTGATGTTAAATTGTCAAAACCAATTGATACTTCAACACCTAGGTTTGGAACCTATGAAGAGTCATTAGTGAAAATTCAAAGTGAATTGAGAGCACTGGAAATACAAAGAAATATTAGGAAACAAGTTGACAATCTAGCCAAAATGAGTGGCATAACCCTAGAAATGATGACAAAACTTAGGAAGAAAATGGAGAGTAAGGAGGTAGGCACATCTACTGCCGCAGAAATCAAGAATGTAGAAGTTGAAGTTGAAGATATTACACCTTAGAGAGTCACTAGAAGCTTGATACTAAAAAAAACTAAATCTACTTCTACTATTCCTATTAAGACTAAACCAGAAAAGGAGTCACCTAAGACAATTTAGAAAACTTACAGAAGAAAGAAAGAAAAGACATTAGGCTATAAAGAGTCAAAGGGTAAGAAAAGAGGTAAGTAAAGTTTTGGTTGTGGAGGACCAACCTCCTTCTCTAAACCCTACTCCTAATGAATCTATTTCTATTCCCTCTAGTGATAGTGATGATGATAATACTAAATCTACTTCTCATGATACTTCTTCTAGTGATGATTATTTTACTTCTAAGAGAAATCCTATTTGGTTTAAAATTTTACTTTATGAAAGTGATGATTACAGAACTAGAATGGGTGGACATAAACCTAGGAGAGTTAATTATTGCAATTATGCCTTGATGTCTTTCATTATGTTGGAATTATGGTAGTCTTGGAGGAGATATGAAGAGCAGTCATGAGTTGATGCCTAAGTTATTGTCATTGATGGCAACGTATTTAGTTATCATGATTGAGCTATCAGTAAGATATGTACATGATCGGTAAAGGGAAGATTAGGAGATAAGTATCAGATAGAGAATGTGGTAGCAGTCGAGCTAAGGAAAGAATCAAGTGTTGCGATCATAGATATAGTTTGTATAGGGTAAGTAGAATCCATGATTCTAATCACAATAGTTTATACCAAGTTTTGAATTAATTATGTTTTGAGTGAGAAGACAGTTTACCTTTTTGGTCACCGATCAATGTTTCATATTAATTTAGTTAAAGTAGTGGATCTAAGGCTGACATATTAGTTCTAAATATTGGTAATACATTTGAGAATGACATATTGGATGTCATTGATGCTAATTTTGAGGAGGTTGGTCAATCTTTTGAGCCAACTGTGGTGGAAATTTCCAAGTCTTATGTGACCTAATGACAATTCTATATAAGGAGCACTAAATCATTTGATTTAGGGCTGTGATCATATTTTCTGATTGGGGATCCTCAATTCAAGGAGAAGAGATCAATACAATGTCAGGGAGAAAAGGAGTAGAAAGGATCTGATAGGAAATCAATGCCATTCTATAGATCAACATATCTTGTTGTTCCCTAATGGTTGCAGCAGGTTAAATCCCTTAATGGGGTGAAATTTAAAAGGTTATTATTTGTAAATCCTTTAACATGGTAACTTATTCATTAAGGTTTTAAAGCCTCTAGCGAGGTAGACCAAAAATAATCTTATTATACTCCTAATAATGTATTAATCACTCCTAACAGGGTGAACCCTTAGAAAGTGTATTTGTAGCTCCTAACATTGAAAAATCATTTACTAAAGTAGTGGGCTTGTGGGTGTCATCCCCACCATGGTTTTTTCACTTTTACAAGGGTTTCCACGATAAAATATATATGTTATGTGTGTTGATCTTGTGGATGCTTGATATCGTTTACTGTCATTTTTTACTTCAGTTATATCCTTTGTGGTTTGGAAGTTAATAGTGCAGATATTCATATTGGTGGTTGAATTTTTTCATTACATGTTTGTACTGATTCAGCCCCCCTCTCAGTCATAAGAATTCCAACACATTATGCATACTAATGATCCTAAATCATTTGGATAAGATAAACTAAAACCTCATTGGAAAAAAATCTATGAAAGAACAATATGATACTTTGATCTCTAATAACACTTGGGATTTAATAAGTTTACCTCATGGTAAGAACTTGGTTTCATGAAAATGGTTATACAAAAGAAAATTAAATGCCAATAATGAAATTAGTATTTTTAAAGCCAGACTAGTTGGTAGAGGCTTTTTTCAAATTGAAGGTTTAGATTATAGTGAGACATTTTCTCATGTTACAAAAATGCCTACTATTAAACTTGTTCTTGCTTTAGCTTCTAAAATGAATTGGCCTATTAATGAAATGGATGTTAAAAGTGTTATTCTTAATGGTGACTTACATGATGAAATTTATATGGATCAACCTCCTAGTTTTATTAAAGAAGTTAATGAACATTTAGTTTGCAAGTTAAATAAATCTATCTATGGTTAAAACAATCACCTATGGAATGATATTATAAGATTAATGCATTCTTTCTTTCTCAAGGTTTCATTAGAAGTAAAAATGATCCTAATTTTTACATTAAACATAGTGAATATGACATTGTTATTATCATTCTATATTTAAATGATTTGATTCTTACTTCAAAATCAAACTCTTTAATTTCAGATATTAAGTTCCAACTTAATCAAAAATTTCAAATGACTGATTTAGGGATTTTACATTATTTCTTAGGAATGCAAATTTGGCAAACCCCTAAAGGTATTTTTCTATCTCAAAGAAAATATGCTCATGATCTTTTAGAAAAATTGAAGTTGAATGATGTTGTCCATGTTTCCATTCCATGTGACTTTTATATTGCAGTTATTTTTTGGTAGTTAAATTTTGAGAAGGATCCTAACCTTTTCCATTGATGTCAAAGGGGGAGAGATAAGGAGATAAAAATGATAGATTCAACTAAGGGGGATTACACATTTTTGGTTGGGAAGAAATATTTTATTAGTATGGAAATTTGGTATTTTGGACACTTAGTCATGTTTTGCTAAGTGTTGCCATCAATGCCAAATGGGGAGATTATTGGCAAGAAGAAATCATATGGAGGAGTTGTGTGTTTTTATTGATGGAAACTATACACTATTCGAGTGATGAGTAACTATGATGAGATGACACCAAAGGATAGACTGCATATTTTTTTAAGTATGTAGTAGCTGACTGAGTGTACATGTTTTGATGTATGGATCATTACATGATTATATGATCAATATTTGAGGTGCAAACCTAGGAGAAGATTCAGAGAGGTATTATCTACTTTGGTATATGATCACACAAGTTGATATTATCATTTGATTGAGTTATAGTCTTTTGAGTAATAGTAAACATAGTATAATGAAGAAGAAAGATAGTTGGGCATTGGATCGATCGGCGATCCTGTCAGATCGATGAATTGATCAGTTTGATTGATGAATATGATAGAGACGACATGTGTGATGACACCTATGCTTGTGTTATAGGTTAGCAACACATTTTGAGGTTAGATTTAGCCAAAAATTCACACATTATCTATTTCATTTATGAGGCCGACATTAAGAGTTATTATATCTGATGATGGGTATATGAGATCAAGTTTTTGAGATATTTAGAAATAGCGATGGTTGGCTATGATTATGATATGTTGTATGTGATTGATGGATAAGTAAGAAGAGATTTAGCTATTAGTTAAGAAGATTTATTTGGCACTTTCATGGAACTGTATAGGTATTTTTGATGTTATTTCTCAATTCACTTTTGTTAGATTTTTAGCCATTGATATTTTATGGCAGTGAGCCTAGGTGTATGTTTTGTATTTTTTAGTTTGTATCACAAGAATAATGTAGTGTTTCCATCAATGCAAAAGAGGGATATTTTTGGCAAGAGGCACTAATATGCAGGAGTTGTATGTTGTCATTGATGGAAACTATACACTATTCTAGTGATGAATAGCTATGATGAGATGATACCAAAGGATAGACTACAAATTTTGTTAAGTATGGAGTAGCAGACTCAGTGTACAAGTTTTAGTATATGGATCAACACTAGAGTATATGATCGAGATTTGAGGTACAGACCTAAGAGGGGATTCAAAGAGGTATTATGTACTTTGGTATATGATTGTAGTAGTTGATATTATCATTTGATCGAGTTATAGTGTTTTGAGTATCAATATATAGAGTATAATAAAGAAAAAAGACAGTTGGGTATTGGATCGATCAATGATCCTATTAGATCAATGACCCGATTAGTTTTATTGATGATGATGATAGAGCCGACATGTGCAAGGTTACAAACACATTTTCAGGTAATATTTATCTGATACTTCACATGTTATCAATTTCATGCTTGAGGCCGACAATAAGAGTTATCACTAGTAAATTTCACCCCAAATTTTGACGAGCATTCATCTATTTTTTGACACCATATCATCGAACAGACGACCAATATGGGAGTCAAACTTTTTTTTTGACTCATTTTTGACACCCTAAATGTTCGTCGTATATTCGACCACTCATTCATTGAAAAAAGGCAGGTGCATGGTCCACAATGATCTTGGATCAAATGAGCAACAATGTCATCGCCTGTATAGCTCTGTCATAAAAAATGATCATTAAACGTTCGCCAAAAAAGTGACAAATAGGCACACTAAAGATAAAAAATCTCAAGAGACCTTAATAGTTGGTCTCCATCTTTGGTCCATATTACTGACAAAATGGTAAATACATTTCATTAGCGTATCAAATGCACAGATTTGAATGAATTTAATAGAATATTTTCATGATAACATATATTATTTAAGTTGACGTTACATGAATTTATCTACTTTGTGCACTTGTTGACTACGAGGACAACGATAATGAAGCATCTCCTCCCGTGACTTGCATTACTCAGGCCACGGGTGGGGATGCTTATTTATCATTGTCTCTGCAATCGACAAGTCTGGGAAATAGATAAATTTTTGTAGTGTCAAACTAAAATAATGTAAGTTAAACATGAAAATATTATCTGTTAAACTATTTTAGATCACCACATTTGATGAGCTAACGAAAGGTAAAATGGTTCCTCAATCGTATGGACCAAAGATGGAGACCAACTATTATGGTCTTTTGAGCTCTGCTATCTTTAGTCCTAGCTACTAGGTAAGGCCTAGAAGACTTATACCTACAGATCATCGAGAATAATCATCGCCTTGCCTTTATATACACTGCAAAGTATCCAATATATTACTAAAGATGAAGAGAAGGAAAAAAATATGAATGGATAAAAGAATCAAAATATATAATAATATTATCTTATTCTTTACTTTCTTATAACTGACCAAATAATTGATTCCTTTAGACCTCCAGTGTTGATGAGCTGCAGAAGTGTAACAAGTTTTGACGGTTTCATGAAAAAAAGACTACGAACAATTTTTTTTGTCCCTAGGACACTAAAATATTGAGCTTCTCTTTGTTTTGAGAATAGTTTAACATTATCTACTTAATAGGTCCAACCACATGAAGGTGGAAGCTCATATGACACCTCCTAGGAGCACCTTATGACCCCTTACAAAACTTTAAAACCTCTAAGATGTATTCTTAGGGGTCATAAAGGGTCATAAGGGGTCCTGAGACACAACATATGATAAACATAAATGTAGGCATCATTTTCAAAATTCTTTGGAGACAGAACATAATTAATTGGTATAACCAGACGATGCAATGCAACTAGTACTCCTCCAATTTTGAGTTGATATTGTAGGGTCCAAAAACCATAGATAAGGATGGTTAAGCTGAATACAACAAAGAGGGGGAGGAATAAATTGAGAGAGTGGAGGAGGAGGGCCATAATGACCAAAATAATACAGGGTTTATGGAAATTATAATCTTTGTAAACCCTGTAATATTTTTGTCCTTATGGCCCTCTGATCTCTGCTCTCTCAATTTATTCCTCTCCCTCTCTGTTGTATTCAAATTAGCCATTGTTATCTATGGTTTTTGGATCCTACAATGTGAAATTTGAACTGGAGGAGTAGTGGTTGCTTTGCATGGTCTGGGTATACCACTCAAAAATATTGTGTCTCCAAAGAATTGTGACCATGATGCCTACATTTATGTTTCTTAGCTATTGTGAGATTAAAATTCTTCTAAGGAACATGTTGTGTCTATGTGGAACTGCATAGGATTGTCACCAAAGGGGGTTCTGGATCAGAAAAATCCCTTTCACTTAATAATTATGAACCCATCAATGGTATACTAATTGTTTAGGATTGTCAGTTTCCATTGATGGCTTCAAATTACCAAGAAAAAAGTGTTTTCTGGTACAAAAGACTTAGCAGCGTCCATGGCCTTTTTCTTGAATGCATTATACCCCTGACGTACTTCATGGAAACATTTTTCATAAGGATTATAGGGAAATGTAAACCAAGATTCATATAGAGAAAGATGTTTCTCTTGGAAAATGGTTGATGGTGATTGAGGAATAAGATTTGAAAATGATGAATGATCCAATTCAGATTGGTGCAACATTTTCAGATCTTCTTCATAATCATCATCAAATGAACATTTTCAAATATTATTCATCATTCATCATCTCAGTATTCTACAATCATCTTATGTCAAATGATTATCCTTGAAAAGAGGATAGTATCAAGAAAATATTATGAGAGAGAGAGCTTTGAAAAAAAGAATAGTGGTAAAGTGTAACATATTTTTAACTCCTTGGTAGGAAAATCCTTCAACTCGGCTATTGTGATTAAAAGTCTTCTAAGGAATGCACAAGATAGCACTAAGGATGTTAAGCCAAAATTTGTCATGCCCTTTGGATATCATAGATGATTATAATTAATAGTAGCAAGTTTAAAAAGTGATATTTGGCTGTGGTTTTCTCTCGCAAGGGTTTCTAAGTAAAATTGTGTGTGCATCTTGTGTTCCTTTTGTTAGATCTCAATTGTGTACATTCTTTATTTATTGCTTATACTTGCTGAAGTTTTAAAGTGAAAAGATTGGTCTTATATTGATTCATCCCCCAGTATAAGTATGTGTGTCTTTTCTCCAAAGGTAGATGAAGGAAATAAATCTTGTCCCTATGCTTAGATATGTGGCATCATCACTAAGTTCAACTTGTATACTTGCCTAATATTTTATAAGTTTGTTGAAAGACAACTTGTTGAGGTTCATGTGTCTTGATTCTCTATTGTCCACATGACATTGCACACTATAAATGATGTTACTGGATAGACACAACACCATGAGGAACACTATGTTGAGCTTGGATGAAATCTCATACACTGCTTAAAGCTTATTTTCTCTTTGCAAAGTAGTTATGTCACTGCTTGTCCATCCATTTCTTCTCAATACTTGAGCAGTATAGTGGCCATTCTTGTGGCATTTGTAACAATGACTTGAGTCTTTATTTTCCTATTGAAAATAACTAGTATCCTCCTATCCCTGTAGACACTTATAAAGTCCTCCATTCTTAGCACCCTTATTTGTTTTCTTGATGATAGCTATGTTTTTTACTCTCTTCCACTCTGGTTGAAAGTGTCAAGTTTGATCTCACCTTGGATAAAATAATTCCAAAATTCTTCAAAAGTGTAAAGCTTCTCATGAGTGCACACAACCTTGACAATCATATCCCAAGGTGGAGAGAACCTATTTATAACTATGAGCACTAAATCATAATCTTCCAGATTCATCAGAAATGAGTTGATATTGAAGCTTATTGATCTTCATAAGGTTGGTCAGTGTGAATTTTTTTCATTCAATACTATCTTGTGTGAAATGTTCACACTCCAGTATACAATGATCAAGGCATTGTACATTTCCGTTACTGTCTTTTCCTTTGTGATGTGAGGGATCAATTGGGTCTTCATTTAATTTAGGATGAGCTTTATCATGGCTGACATTTTGTTATGTTTGGCCAACTAAACAGAGTGGGCAGAGCTACAAGCACAGTCCTAACATATGAAATCTACATTTTTTTGGGTTAAACAAAAAATAACCCTCTAAATGATTTTACAGTTTGAGACTAAGACTAGTCATCCTTTAGCATTTGGAACACAATAAAACATAGAGATTAGCTGAAAATAACTCATATCAATAGCCTATAATAGGTGTGAATCAACATTCCAATCAATGGAGTACTTAGGGCATTCCACCCTAGAACCTCTCACAAGTATCGATTTTTTTAATCACTAAGCAATGGTATTGCACCCACTGAAATCCTCCAACAACTTTGACTCATAGGTAGTAGCACTTTTCATACATGGCTTGGAAGATTTCATATTACACAATCTCATACCATGTTAATTTTCAAACCATGGTAAGCAGATTCTGAAGTCAAAGAATTTAGCACTGAAACTCGATAGTTTAATACATGAAACCTTAATCAAAACAAGAAACTCTCTTCTCATTAAATCTGTAAAGAGATTCAGTAGTTTGATTTTTAGAAAAGAGATTTTGTATGCATCATAATTAAAATAATAAAATTAGAACATGTTCTCTTTAAATATACAAGGGTACGAAGAATCTAGGAGAAACTAGATGAACTGTGAAATAAATCTGTAATGTCCCCTTTTTGGGATTTCCCTAAATCTTGCCTTAAATCACAAATTATATTAAAATAAGAAATGTAAGATAGTTAGAAGTATAAATTTACCATTTAAAAATGCATTTTTACAAGATAAACCCTAATTTAAGTCCTGCAACCATATTAAATAATATTGGATATATATATATATATATATATATATATATATATATATATATATCTTCATTAGGGTTAGTAATCACACATATTACTATAAATGCATATAATTATTATATTGCAGTAGATATGTCCATTCAAAATAGAGTTTGAATGAAGGAGCATGATAGGATCAGCTGAAGCAATCTTCACACTAAGCTGAAGAGTGGACATGCCATCCCTCTTGGCCCCAAATAACATGCACATTGGATATCCATCATGGGGTTGTCTACCTACTGGGATGGTTTTATTTGCATCCCCCATCCATGTTTTCTTATTCATCCTCTTTGAGATCATGATGGGTTTCAATGAACGACTTTCCCTACCAACCAATTCACACTATGGAATCCTTCAGAGAATCATATAAGAATTCTTTCTTGAATGGATCAATTGTTATTCTTGATGGTTCGATGATTAATATAGACTGATTGAATTGGTGGAAGAATAGATTGTTGGTCTGATTTCTTGATTCTTATTTGATTTTTGATATATGATTGAATGGTTTCCTTTGATTTGATGATTTTCTATATTAGTGAACAATGATTGAATGATTGTGTAATTTATAGAGTGATGAGGGATGATTGAGTGAGTGCTGATTTGATCTATTGGTGAGTGATGATAGATAAGTTATTCTTGAATTTTTGAAATGATTTGTCCTCTATACTTAATTGGTAAAAGGGTCACCACCTTTCATAAAAATTGAGTCACTAGTTTTCATTATTTTTGATTGAGGTTAAAACAATTTTTGAAGGGAACCGTAACCCTTTACAAGAGAAGAAAAGATAGGCAGTTAAGCATCAAAGAAAAAAGAAGCAGCTGGGGGAAAAAGAAGGAAACATTAGAAAATTATATATTATTTTCATTGTTTCCTTTGAAAATAATATATTATTCCCCCAAATTGATCTCCCTTAGGTGTCCTCTTCAAATGAAACCTTATCCACTGTATATCTTCCAATGTGAGGGAAAGTCACACCTTTTCATCATGTTCACCCCTTGCAATGGTTAGAACCTTTTACAATTACCGCCCTTTGAAAGGGTCACAACCCTTCATCATTTTGGCCCTTTGGGAGAGTCCCAACCTTTTATAATTACCATATTTTGAGAGAGTCGCAACTCTTTGTCATTTCTTCCCTTTGTAAGAGTCACAACCTTTCATAATTATGACCTTTTGAAAGAGTCACAACCCTTCATAATTGCTAGCCTTTGAAAGAGTCACTTTATCTTCTTCCCACTCATTTCCTCTTCCATTAACCCTTCCTTAATGTATATTCTCCATTATTTCTTCCTTCCTCCTTCCCTCAATAATTAGGTCATCCATTATAACCCTTATGGTAAAGATAGGTTCACAACCATTTGCAAGCTAAAAATTGTCTCAACACCTACAACAAGAAGAATGCAATAAGGAAAACTAAGTTGCATTGTGATAAAGGATTGTATCTCCATTTGTGAATATTTTAATAACTTGGTTGGGTTAATTTCAAGGCATTTGTATTGAATTTGGTGTCTTCAAGTCTGACTATCCCGTGACAGTTCAGTATTTTTGGTGTTGCTTTGAATCATGAATTAAGATTCATCCCCATACTGTGTTGTCTGTGATTAGGGGATGAATCCTAACATTGTATTATATTAATCTAACCTTCCCAATGTAAGAATAACCATTGGATTGTGGGGTGATCACTAAAAAATGCAAGTTGCAGGGTTGAAGGTGAGTGAAAGTTGTGGCATGGGTACTGTAGTATCCCAAGTTCCTTAACAAGGACCCTATTTTATTTTTGAATCCATCTACATATGTCAAATACATGGTGTATTGACCACTGATTGGGTCGTTGAAGGATTTTTGGAGTGAGATTGACAAAGCCCTAAGATTTGAGGGTTTGTGGAGGCCTAATTGGGGCTTTGGTAATTGAAGAGGTCATAGAACTAAATAAACTTGATAATACTCTAATTAGATGTATTTTATGAGACTGTCCAAGGTTATATACTTGGGGGAGGTTTTTAGAGGTAGATCTCTTTCTAAAAGTCACTATATTAGGGATAAAAACTAGGTACAAGGTTAGAATAGTAGGGTACTTTAAAAAAAATCCCTATGTGTGTGTGTGTGTGTGGCTTAGAATTGTGTCCTAGGTCCTCCAAAGTTTCTTACAAGCATTATAAGGACCTTTTTAATAGTTGGGGAATTCTATGAATATCGATACAAAGACTAGTTGCAATAGCAAGGAAGAAGAGAAAAGTGGAAGAAGAAGAGGGTACTGGGAAGGGCACTTTTAGAGAGGAATTTTCACCTATGATGTGGTGTGTAAGGACTTGTGATGAAGTATTGGTGGATGCTAGAGGAGATAACATAGAGGAAGGCCTAGAAGGCCTTGAAGATGAGGTAGATTTGTGGGATAAGTTTGGTGCAAGAGAACCTATCCAAACACCTAAGGAAACCTTGGGATATCATGGAATTAGTGGATCTACAGAGTCCCTAAAGGTGAATTGGGATCTCTTGAAGCCTATTATTGATATGTTTAATAAATAATATAGTTTTAATGTCAAATGTCCTAAAAGTCCTAGTAAGGACTTAGGACCAAAATGATGTAACTTGGGTCAATAGTAACCCAAAGGTTCAATTAGGATCTAGATTTTCTTGAGAAAGGTTAAATAGGTACTAGAGATTTAGTCTTTAAAGTTTTAATAAGTTTTATGTAATAAAACACCAAATAACACAAGTTAACAATTCAAATTTTGGAATGTTAACGACTAGTTGTGTTTTGGTGGGAAATGGCAATTAAGAGGTTTAAACAAGTCTAAATCCTTACCAACCACTTTGGATTGGTTGAGGAAGTTGAGAAATGACTTATAAACATCTTAGATGTTGGGAAGATAGAGAAGTACGGACTGGTGATGAGATTATATGGACTGTACACAACAATTGAATAAAATTCATGATTTCTTGCATATTTTGAGTCTTCATTGCATAGTTTCCATTGTTTGATCATTCATATGTGTCAAGGGATTTTTTTAACATTGTTTTGATCCATCATTTAAGGATTCCATTTTGTAATATCAAATATATTTGCAAAGGGTTCGTAATAGTCAGTTTTCTATTGTTTTCATTAAGAAAAATGATGTAACCATCCCCATACTATTGTAATTGTGGCTTGGGGATGGATTGTTGACATGTACAATATGTATTTGTGCCTAACATTGTAGGAGAGAGTTCATAAGTGCAGGTGATCTATCAATTGATCAACTTTTTGTGTTTGGAGACATTAAATGGCATTGAAAGGTGTGGCTATGGAGCAGCAGTAGGAGATCCATCCATTGGAGGACCCCATTTTCTTCTTGAATTTGTTTGAGGAAACCAAGGCTATGGTGTAACAACTCTCTAATTACACCCAGGATGGTCTTAATTTGACCTTTTTACATCAAATAAGTACTCAAACTAACAAAATACACTCCTAGAAAAGTATGATAGATATGTTGCAAGAAAAGTTGCTTGACAACTTTTCTTGCAACTTGAAAATTTTGTAAGGTTTTACAATATTTGACATAATGAGCTCAAAATCAACTAGAAACCCATAAAATGACCAAACAATGTTAAATATGGTCCATCAAGCCTTATTACATGACAAAAGTGACTCAAGACACTAAACTTCATCTTTTAACATACTTAACTCATTTCACTTTGTTTTACTTTAACTAGAAGAAGCTTTGGTTGAGTGGACTCCTCCATCCTTGGGTCCAACTACCATGAAAATTGAGCGCATTGATGAAACCAATAATGTCAATATCATTGTGCCAGGGATTGTTGTAATATTTGTTGGTGTGGTTCCTATCTTAGAAAAATAAAATATGATGCACAACTATCAATTACCTAATGACAATGTGTTTTCCCACTTGGGAATTCAATTCAAGTTCTTTAAAATATCATCTAAAGTGGAAGGCATTATTGGCCAGACTTATAGACTTGAATTTAAAAATCCTGTGAAGAGGGGTGTTGCAATGCTTATCATGGGAGGTGAAGACAAATACACTATGTCATTCTTGTTATCTAATGATTGTAGATATTGTAAATATTCCCTGACCTCTTCTTTTAAGGGATTTAATGTAAATGAGATGAAGGTATTCAATGCAGAATGTACCTGTAAGAATAACAATAGTGGCATGGTGTGCCAAAGGTGAACTTCATTAAAATTATTTAAATTAATATAATAGTTGATTTAGATTGTAAACTATTTTGTAGATGTTAGACCAATGAAGAATAAAGGAGGGTTGACTCTTAAATTCAATGTAGAAGCATATAGAAAGTGTAAGTGTTTACATGTTTGTTGAGTTTTTAATAAAAAAATTGGATTGCAGTACGCAGTTTGTGTCTTCTCCCAAAGATTTGTATCAATATAAATTTGATCCATTTGTTCAACTCTTTGATCCAATTGGGCTATGTATTTTGATACTTTAGGAAAATAAGTATCAAAAATTTAAGGGGAATATTTTGTTAATGTTTCAAATTAGACGTTCTCATCTTAACAAGTTAGTTAATAAATCTGACTACAATATGAAGTAATAAAATATCTTTTTTATATTAAATTAAAATAAGATTTCAAAGAATATCAGTCTTAAATATCTCCTTATATTCTTGTATATTATGATGATGGATTTTGGAAACAACAACCGACATTATATAGAAAAAAAAAGATGAACCATGTTGCATAGATCTACATAGAAATTGTTAAGAAACGAATGGAAAATCATAGTAGGTACAAAAAATACAAGACCAGATCAATGTGAAATTCACTTGTTTTGAAAAGGCCATGGAAATTCAGGCCATGAAAACAAGGTCCAAGATAACAAAGCTCGGAACATGAGACTACAAGTGATAGGGCTCCCATTAAAAGTGAGAGTAAAGACAATAAAGGAGAAATAAATGACACCATGTATGATGTCTGAGATTTAAGAAGGTATATATTAAGAATATGAGTTCTAAATCCATGACTATCATAATAAAGGTAAAGTTAGTGAAATGTTGTTGATGACACTAAGATATTCAAAATATATCCAATAAGCCATGGATCAAAATGGTATTCTAAATATATAGGAGGCAGTGAACATGTCCAATCAATCAAGACCTCAATGTTGTCATTATTAATAGAAAGAAATACATAATATAGCCTTTGGAATTAGTGATTAATATTGAAATTGTAGCATTATAGTGATGAATAAAAGGTGTCTATGTTATAAAACAAAATCAATGGAGATCCAAAATGCCAAATATAGGTTAATTTAGTGAAAATCACAATGGATTTTATTGAAAATGATAGTGATGCACTTGAAGAACATAGATACTTTATAGAAATCAGGCATGTTTGACAGTCATATAGCCTTGAAGCTCATAACATGATGTCAAGATAGTGGTTCAAATAAAGCTTATCTGGATGTTTCAATATCAATGACTTAACAATATGATCCACAATCAATAACCTAGATGGACAATGCTTTATACAAAGGTTGTATATAGAAATTCAAACTATGGCTTTAGATAGTGCAAATTGTATTGATCTAGTGTTGATTATTGATACTCTGTCGTTAAAATAAATCTATTAGATTATTTATTCATATGTTGGTCTAATTATAAATTGGAATAAGAAGAGAGATAATATTTGATTATGGTCCTCCAGTTGATAAAGAGAAAAATTAAGCTGTATTCACTGCCCTCTTATAATTCTGATATGTGTATTTATAACAGATTTCTAGACTTGATTGTCTATGGTTCTTTATATCTTAATTCTCCAATTTATGTACAATGTCTAGTGATGCCCCCTTAAATGGTTGTCTTCAATCAATCTATATATCCTTATTATTGAAGGGTTGTGTCTTTCCAATGACACACACCTTTGTTTTCATTAAATCACACTACTTCATAATGATAGCGATTATTACCCATTCTTCTAAGTTAATCGAAGGATTGTATGCTCCCCCTTAATAATGTGTTGATTGGTTAACTGGTATATTAATGCTAATTAATATCAATCCACTATCTTACCAATAGTTCACATTCACTTATTGGGATTGTTCCTTCCCTTAACATATGTAGTTGAAGGTAGAAGATGCCTATGTTTCATGAATTACCCATTCACTAGTTGATTGTGATCAATCTTAACTTCACTCTTTCTTTTCCAAAACTTGAACACCATAGATTGTCTAATGCTTCAACTTGATGATCAAAGTTGAAAACCACTCCCTACTACCTCAAGACCTACGCTTACCCAATACTTCTACTTCCGAGATGTTGCCAATCTACTCCTAAACTAGCACCTACTAGAAACAAAATTGAAAAGAGAGGGGCCCATTTTCAATGGGATGATGGTGTGAAAAGGTCACAACACCACCATAAGATTATATTTTCCATTTATACAGTCTAAAAATTATGACTAGAAAATACGATGGTCTTATTAGTGCAACCAATACTTGCAAATAAGGGAATGACTTGCATGGGAGTCAACACTATAAAAAATATATTGATTAAATTGCTTCAGTAACATTAAACCCATAACAATCCAAAAGTGAAACAAATATTGCAAGCGAATTTGGAAATTTCTCAAACAATGAATAACTTGCACCCAAAACTAAAACATTCAAATCTTGAAAATAATTCCTTCATGAAGAACACTATCAATACCAATAAGGGACTACACAAAAAGCTAGGATGATATTTTATTATTTTCCCAAGCTTCACAAATCCTAAGGGTTTTCATCTTTAGTGAGAGAAGAAAATGAATGCACATTTTCTTTTTGAAAATAAAATAATTTTAAAAAATGACATCTTTTTTGAAAATATTCCTCTTATTTATAACTTATTTTGAAGAAATCAATTAATATTTATTTCTTTTAGACAAATATGCCTCAAAGTTGATAAAATAATTCATCTTGGGACCAAGCATGTGCTTGAATTGTCTCAAAAATTAGGAAACAATGTTGCATCTATTTGTAAATTCCTCCCTAACTCTAGACATTTGGACTCATTTTTTGACCATGCTTCATTCTATGTTAATATCATGGCTTTATCCCTATTGTGGAGCTAGTCTGTAATATCTACATGAATGGTTGTGGGCCTTGTGGAAGAAATGAAAATACCATTTTTTCAATATTTCCAACTCCATGGAGGTAATTATCCAAGCTATCAACAACCAAATTCACTCTATAGCATATGAATGTTTGTGGGTCCTTGTTGGATAAAGGGAAAAGTAGTCATTGCCAGTCATTGCATACATGTGACATATAAGAGTATATGACAAATATTTTAGCTTTATAAGGGGCATCATGATCCCTATAGAAATAGTATAATAATTGAAGTAGATTGTAAAATTATCATAACATGAAATCACAATTATGTCTACAACAAAGTCCTCTAGTTAATCAGAAATATGCCTAGTATATCACAAAATGCTCTACTTGAGAAATTTAGACTGTTCAATATTCAACACCAATGTAAGGTTGGTTAAAAAAATATGACAATCCTATACACAACCTATCTAACATTTTTTGGATGCAAACTAAACGGTTACACTTTACTAGATATGGCACCTAGCAGTGAAAATACAAAAAAATTCCAACCAAGAAACCTACAAAGGTGAGGTTCATACCAAAATCAATCCTAGTAGTTTATAATTATAACCTATATGCAAGGTCTAAACACTAGTTTCTTTCCAACTCCTAACAAATTCTTGGGCAGAAAATAAAGAGTAATGACTTGTTCTCAGATTCTTCTCCCTACCAGAAAGCCCCAAACATTCATCAAAGTAACCTTAAAAATAATATAATCAACTTAACATGGTTTTCATTTCCTTGGAATGAGATGGTTACCCATGAACTCTAGTAAAATTATGAGGTGATCATTACTGGATGTTATCAGCAATATCATAAGACCGTTTTGTTCTGAGGGAGTAATGTTAGGGTTTGTACATTTCAAGCATCTACACATGTTACGGTTGGTCCATTTCAAGTTGGTTATTGGTCAATCTCAAGTTGGTTGTAGGTGACACCATGATTTTTAGAATTGTCTAGAATCAAAATTCTCAATGATATCACCAAATTCTTCAATAACTTTGAATTGCTCATTAATAGGTTCACTTTATAATATTCTTCTGATATCCTCATCCTGGTTTGGGCGTGGCCACACTATTGGAGTGATGGAGTCTAGGGTTTTGATTGATAGAAGTAGCATGGGAAAAGATCATACCATGCAAAATGTGGAAGTTAAATCAATCATAAAATCAAATGGAAACATAGGTAAAAAATTGAACATCAAATGATCCAAATTAAATCAAACATCAAATCAAATGGAATCACCACTTACAAGTGGTGTCGATGAAAGCATTCTGTGTGCCCTCCTTTAGCTCTTCTTTGCGGCATAACATAATGAAACCTTTTTTTTTTAAAGTAATATCCGTGTTGGTCAAAATTATGACTACATGTCATGGTCATCATAATTACGACCAAAACAGGAATGGATTAAAAAAAATCAAAGTTTTCCTTCTATAATCTAACCAAGCAAAACTATTTTAATGCTTGGTCGGAAATGTTGGTCAAAAATTAGCGTCAAATGTACTAGTGTATTATATCTAATGATGGGTATATAAGATCAATTTTTTGAGATGTTTAGAAATAACAATGGTTGGATATGATTGAGATATGTTGTATGTGATTGAGGGATGAGTAAGAAGAGATTTGGCTATCGGTTAAGAAGATTTATTGGGCACTTTCATGGAATTGTATAGGTATCATTGATGTTATTTATGATGACATTATTTTTCCATTAGTATGAAAAGAACACTTTCGGTAAGCATACACTGAAAGAAAGAACAAAGAGAAAACCAAAAATGCAGATATCAGAGATCACCAAAAATGGCTAAGTACAAAGAAAATCGATGACACAATTTTGTGTGTAAACTGAAAATGCAAAGTAAGAAAGAGGAACTAGACAAGTAGGTCATAGTGAAAACAAAGAGAAAATTCAAAGAGAAAATTGAGAGAACAGTTTAAGAAAGGAACTCGAAAGACATTTGAAACTGATTTCAGAGCATAACCGACCGTCAGAAACCGAAAGTCAATTGCAGCCCGCAAAAAGTGGATCTGACCTCCACGTCAGATAAAACAGTCATGTTCTATTTATAGATTCTTGATTTGTTTTTAAAACCATTTATTTAGGGACAAGAAACATGAATGTAAGTGCTTTAATCAGTCTAACTGATTTAAAACACATAGACTAGGAGATCAAGGTAAAGTTGTAAACCTGTGATCTTAGAGTTAACATTATTTTACATGAAACTTGATTAGGTCAATTTGTCTTATAAATAGACTATGTAATCATTCATTATAATATATGAGAGGGATGTGAAATAATATAAGAGGATGAATGAAGCATACAAGCACACCTATGGATTAGATTGAAAGTTTCATGAACCAAAACATAAAAAGGTGAATTTGGTTAGCAAGAACCAAGACAGAGACTACTGAGCATCAGAGGCATTATTCAATCACATGAGGTGATATACTTATTCATGTAATCTTAAATGGATTTGTAATCAACAATAGGATATTGCATACACTAGGTCAAATTGTAATTTTCTATCATTCTAACAAGTGAAGCAAAGTGTAAAAATCCTTTCAAGGAAGGTGGATTTAATAGTCCAACTATAAATCTCTTAACCGAGTGCACACTCAAATGTGTTGCTAAAGCTCTTAACCGAGTAGACTTTAACAGGTCTCCATAGATACTCTTAACTGGGTAGATCATCAGAAGTGATCAAATTGTAAGCCTTAATTGGCCCCTTCCAATCTGCAGATAGTGAAGAATTTATGGGTGCCATCACCACCATAGTTTTTACTTCCTAACAAGAGTTTTTTGTGATATCATATCTTGTGTTATGTGTCAATTACTCTCATGAATGCTCACATATTTGATTAAGTTTATGAATTTATATATCTTGCATCAAGATAGTATAGAATAGATGGTTGGATAAACATTTCATAACTTAAAGGATAAAGGTTATAAGATACAAAAGTTTTAGAGGCACTGATTCACCCCTCCCCTCTCGGGACACACTTCCCATTAATTCCAATAATTGGTATCAGAGATAAGTCTCTTCTTTGGAAAAGCTTAAAGGATTAAGAGAAAAGATCATAAAATAGAGAAGTACAGACTTGATAAAAGTATTGAGAATAAAAAGCTATAAATTCAGATCTTCTATGAGCAGTATAAAGAAGCTAGAATCAATATGAGACAATTGTTAAATGAAAGAAAGATTATGGCATCTTTCTGTAATGAAACAAATTATCATGAGGAAGAGATACCATATTTATTTGAGTCTCCAGGATCAACTACAAGAAAAGCATCAGACACATCAGAAGAAAGCATCACAAGCCTAACTGAAATCAATCAACACCTGGCTAGACAAATAAAATCTCTGCAAATCGGTCAAGAGACACAGATGGTAAGAATGATTGATGTCATGAACAGTGCTAGAAAAGATGAGAAATAAAGAACACTAGCTATTGATGATAGAAGAAAGATTACATAAAAGCTACAAGAGAAAGAGTCTGAAATAAAAAGACTTACTGAGCATCAACATGAGATCAGAAATTAGATTATTCTTACAAGTCAAGAGGCAAATAGAATGAATGCTAAAATCATTGAAAGAATAGAAGCTATCGGTGAGCTAAGGGATGAGAATGAAAAGTTGAAACATGAAATAATAATTTAGTAGCAACATAATGAAATTATAAAGAAAGCTGAAGAAAGAAATAAAAGAATGGATGATTTTCTTGAAGGACAATGAAGATTCAACAACAACACTGGTCTAGGCTTTACCAAAAATGGAGAATCACCCAATCAAGCTGATCCAAAGAATGTCTATGAAAATCCAAGACCAAGAAAGATGACATGCAATCACTGTGGAAAGAAAGGCCACACATCAAATGTATGCAAAGGAAAAATGAAAGGTATTCCTAAATCTACATCTTCATTCATAGGATTTTGTTATAAATGTAAGAAGAAAGGACATAAAGCATATGAATGTAAGTCTGAGATGAAACAACCAAAGAAGGAAACCTACATGGAAAAATACTATCCTACTTGCAAAATGAATGGGCACACAACTCTTGAATGCTGGAAAAAGAAAAGGAAAGCATGGAAGCCTAAACGTTAAGAAAATCCCTATCAACCGAAAAGAGTCGGTAACCAGTATGTATGGGATTACAACACTTGGAAAAATTTTACAGCATGTGGAGGATTTGGTCACATTGCTGCAAACTATATGAGAAAATGGACTATAAATTCTAGAGGCTGGACTAACCCCAGAATGACATGCTTACACTGTCATAAAGTTGGTCATCTCAAGAAAGACTGCAGAGACCAAATGACAGAGAGCAGCACATATCCCAATGGAAACACCATTGAAGACATCTAGAGAATGAGAGACAAAATGTGGAGAAGAGATTCAAATAATGATGAAGCTAGACCAAGCAATGAAAATGGTGACACCCCATCCAATGGATCCAGTGACATCACCACCCCCACCTAAGAAGAACAAGTAAGTATGGAACTGCATTACACTATGTATTACTTTACATCAGTTCCATAATATGTTGATGAAATGAAAAATTAGCATAAGTAAAGATGCATCATGGTATTACTTGTTAAAATCTATGATAACTGTGCTATCGGGTGATACATACCGAAATCCGTCGGTATACACTCAAAGTTGAAACTGCCTACACTTACCGAGAAGCGTCGGTTAACATAGGAAAACAAATTTTGTAGTGTAAACCAAGGCTCATCGGTTTTCAAGCAAAGTGAACGAGTTATTTATGCACAACACCAAAAACCATCGGTAAAAGAAAAGAGATAAAAAACCACCCCAAAATGTCATGTTGTCACCAAAGAGAGAAGTTAATGTTTTAACTAACAAACTCCATCATGGAACACCGAGGAGTTGTTGAGAATTAATGACTCACTTTTTTGGGCAAATGCCTATAAAAGGACGAAAGAAGGGCTTCATTGTTCACCACAACCAGAGCAGAGTGATGAGAGAAAAAATAGAGAAAACAAAAAAATCATCACAGAGCGACTTCAACTTGACTAGAGCACTCCAACAGATCAGTGATCATTGCAGGTGTAAATAGTAAGTTACTAAGCCAACTGAGAACTCTGTTTACGTATTTTTTAGAAAGCATTAAATTTCTATGAAACAATGGCCATAACCTCAAGAACCACCAAACAGAAGAACATCAAGAAGGATGAGGTCAAACTCATCAAGAATTCTATGTGTGTAGAACCACATTACAAGATTTACCCTAAGGTTGCTTCACAACCTGACAATGCTAGAGCATTCTCATGAATACCAGCTAGGGTTTTTCTTGTCGAAGACGTGTGATCTTACATCCACCGCAAGATTGTAGAAATTGGTGATTTGGAGGTAGAACAAGCTTACAAGAAGTTGTGCAATGAAGATGGATCCTTAAAAGATGAACATAAACACAATGAGGTGAAAGGGATTTCTAATGCCCTATTGTTCCCAAAGGAATTCAAAACTGAGTGGATTTAGTTAGTACTGAGCCGAATGCACAATCACAAATTATGGATAGATGAGCCTAAGATGATAACCTAAGATTTTATCCATGCAATCACCGGTTACCCTGTAACCAAGAAGGTAAAAGCATTGAAACATCCACCCAAGGCTGAGATTGAGAAAAACACTGGAGCAAAGTGAGATGGTAGAGGACTGAAGGTATCTACCATAATCGATGATGAACTTAAATTCAGAGCATGTGTTCTAGGTTATAAATTCTTCCAATAAAGAAGGATGAACAACATAGCATCCTATGCAGTAGATACAACTTACAAGATTGTAAAGAAAGGCACTCAATTGGATCTGTTAGCGCTTCTACTAAGCCAACTAGAAGAAAAATTGAGGACTATAAGAAATGATAAGACAAATACATGTAAGTTTGGATCACTTATCATGTGCATTTTCTTCTACTTTCAAGAAACATTTCCATCAGTAGGAGATGTAAAATGGGATACCACAAAACTAGTCACCATGCAAATCAGTGAATACATAACATCACTGGGAGACAACTTTGAAATAGTCATGGATGAGTACTTCATAGGATTCAAGGACCGAATGCAAAAAAGGGTAAGGATCCCTAAACAACTTATTGAGAAGTTCAAGGATGATATATGTTTCATGGTTGACACCGACCACACATACATCAAACTTGCTATACCAAGGAAAACATAGTTACAACCTTTGTAATATGAGGTAAATATTGATCAAGCATCTAAGGAAATCAATGCATTGATAAATGAACCATTAGATAAGAAACAACCAAAGTTCATAAATTTTGAGGAGGCCAAATTAAGAATAAAATCTGGCCTAGTTATAAAGAAAATAGTTAGGACAAAGGATAAAATGGTCAAGAACCTAGAGAAAATACTATTGGCAATAGAAGAAGAAACTGAATAGGAAGAAGAAGATGACAAGGAGGAAGAAACCAAAGGCCAGTCATCCATCGGTGAAGCTACAGAAAAGAATGATTCCAAAGCCACAGAGTCAGATTCACCACCTCCTCCACCAGCAAAGAAGCCAAAAACCACATCTTCTTCAAGAACAAGAAGCCAAACAACAAAGGACTCAACACCTTCACCCTTGAAGAAAGGGAAAGTTAGAACCTACAAAAGGAAACTAGCCACATAGAAAAGAGGGTCATCAAAGAGAAGAAGGTTTGTTCAAACAAGGGAAGATATTGAGGACACCGAACAAGATGAAGGTGTAGAAGAAAAAAAGATCAAGGTTCCAGAAAGCATTGATGAGGTATGCAAATCTATTGCAAGTTTAGGATCTATTACAGATTCTAAGATTAGAAGATGGCTAAAAATGGATCTAGAAGATCAAAACAAAGTTGAAGATGCCATCATTGCAAAGATGTACAAATTCAAGTACATACCAATTCAATTTGAAGGTAATAATGTACCAAGGGAACTCTTGGACAAATTATATGCTAGATGGACATTTTCCTTAAAGAATGAGAAGGAGATAAGAGAAAGGGTACTTGTTTCTCTTATCCCTCCTAAATCCAAGAGGGAAGAAATTGATGAGATGATGGAGAACCATAAAAAGGAGTTCTCACCCAAGTTGAGAGCCTACAAATTTCTTGAAGGGAGGTTTATAGAGCTTGAACAAGAAAGTCACAAGAAATGGAGTAAAATACTCAATAGGCCTATTGAGGAAGCTAGCCCCAAGAAAGACCTACAACAACAAGATGATAATAAGGAAACTCAAGAACACATCATAATCAAAGATTCAGAAGATGACACATCAGTTGAGTTAGATAAATAAGAAATAAACACAACCAACAACAAGAATGTAAAAGTTGCAGATGAAACATGGCCTGACACGACTAAGGACAACATTGTGGATAACACAATCATTGATATAATCGATGATCCAGTAGAATAAGTAAAGAAAGATGAAGATGTCAATGTTACCAAGGACACAACCGATGAGCAAGACACAACATATGATACTACACAGGTGAACATACTAGGCAACATGCCAATATTGATGCAAGCCATCAATATACTGCAAGAAACAGACAAGTCACCTCAAAAATATTCAAGCATTCCTGAGGATGCAAGGGATGAAGGAAATAAAGACAACACTGATGATCAGAAGGACATCAAAGACACTCACATTGTGACAGAAGCTAACAAGGTTAAAGAAGGAAAATCAAATAAAACAAATGGAGACATCGTCAAGAAGGATGCATAGACAAAGACAGATGAAGTGCATACAGACAACGATGAAGGAGGAAAACCCAAAGATGGCACTCCTGAGGATACTGAAAAAGTTTCTACCGATAATGTAAAGGTTGATATGTAGACATCTACAAAAAAAAAAAAGTTGACACAAAAACAAAGCAGCAAAAAGAGGCAACACCACAAGTAACTTCATCTAGTACCATAGACAAAGCCGAGAAGATGGCTATAGTTTTGCACTCAAGTGAAACTCTGAAGAAGAAGAAGAAATCCAAAAAGAGTAAGTTGGAAGTCACATTAGATGAAATCATAGAAATTCCCAAATGTGACCTAACTACACTTGACTATGAAGCATTGAAGGAATACGGTGAAATATGCTAGAGGAAGGCATTACAGGAGAAGTTGAGGAAGCAGCACCGAGACTCCATGGTGCTGAAAATGACAAGTGACATCTTGCACCAGATTGTACCCAACGTTGATGTTGATCAGAATAAACCCATACTTGACAACTAGCCACTCTCACAGAAGAAATTACAACATAGAATATTGATGCAAAGAGGGTAATAGAAGAGAGAGCAGAGCAGAAGTACCAACAAAAAATTGTTGAGAAAATCAGCCAAGAAGTGATAGTTAACAAGGTAAAGCTTTCAGAATTCATAAGTGAATTAGATCCCATTATTGCTGAAGCTATTTCCTTGATTCAAAAAGTAAGCACACTGGAGAAATTCACTAAGGAGCATAGTGAAAACATAGAAAAGTTAGATTGTGATCTAGCTAATAGTGCTAAAATCTTAACCAACTGAGACAATGTAATTAAGTTGCATTATGAAAAGATAATTGAAGTAAAAAGGTTAAGGCAAGAAATGTGGGAAGAAAAAACTCAATTCAGGGAAGAGGTCACTGAGCTCTTGGATCAACTTCTACCAAATATGACACTGCTTCAACAACATATCAGTTTGGCAAGGCAACTAATAGAAACCCCTGAGATGTCTGTAGCAGACAAAATCTATGATATGCAGTCAAGGATTGTACTCTAACACATGGCTCTAGAGAACCTAAAGGAACAATGGGAGAAGATGATGGAAGACATGAAGTCTTCACACTCTCACATTTTTGATAAGCTATAAGGTATACACCTTTTCCCTTAATATCAAAAAAGGGGGAAAATATATATGTACAGATAGGAAACTATATAGTATACAGAAAAAAGGAAAATAATGATATATTAGCATATACATAGGGGAGTCATAAAATGACTAAGGATTATATATGTTGTACATACTTAACATTTTATTAGTATTTTTCACATATTAGTTTTTGATACTAATGTCAAAGGGGGAGATTGATGACTTTATTTTTCCATTAGTATGCAAAAAACACTTTCGGTAAGCATACACCGAAAGATAGAACAAAGAGAAAACCAAAAATGTAGATATCAGAGATCACCAAAAATGGATAAGTACAAAGAAAACTGATGACACAATGTTGTGTGTAAACTGAAAATGAAAATTCAGAAAGAGGAACCCGAATGTGGAACCCGAAAAGCAGGTCATAGTGCAAACCGAGAGAACAGTCAAAGAGAAAACTGAGAGAACAGTTCAAGCAAGGAACCCGAAAGACAGTCAACTGATTTCAGAGCATAACCGACCGTCAGAAACTGAAAGTCAAGTGCAGCCCACAAAAAGTGGATCTAACCTCCACGTCAGATAAAATAGTCATGTTCTATTTATAGAGTCTTGATTTGTTTTTAAAACCATTTCTTTAGGGACAAGAAACATTAATGTAAGTTATTTAATCAGTCTAACTGATTTAAAACACATAGACTAGGAGATCAAGGTAAAGTTGTAAACCTGTGATCTTAGAGTTAACATTGTTTACATGAAACTTGATTAGGTCAATCTGTCTTATAAATAGACTATGTAATCATTAATTATAATATATGAGAAGGATGTGAAAGAATATGAGAGGATGAATGAAGAATATGAGCACACCTATGGATCAGATTGAAAGTTTCATGAACCAAAACAACAAAAGGTGAATTTGGTTAGCAAGAACCAAGAACAGAGACTAACGAGAATCAGAGGTATTATTCAATCACATTAGGTGATATACTTATTCATGTAATCTTTAATAGATCTGTAATCAGCAATAGGAGATTGCATACACCAGGTCAAATTGTAATTTTTTATCATTCTAACAAGTGAAGCAAAGTGTAAAAATCTTTTCAAGGAAGGTGGATTTAACAGTCCAACTATAAATATCTTAACCAAGTGCACACTCAACTATGTTGCTAAAGCTCTTAACCTAGTAGACTTTAACAGGTCTCCATAGATACTCTTAACTGGGTATATCATTAGAAGTGATCAAATTGTAAGCCTTAACCGGCCCCTTCTAATCTGGAGATAGTGAAGAAATTGTCGGTGCCATCCCCACTATAGATTTTACTTCATAATAGGAGTTTTATATGATATCATATCTTGTTTTATGTGTCAATTAATTTCATGAATGTTCACATGTTTGATTAAGTTTATGAATTGATATATCTTGCATCAAGATAGTATAGAATAGATGGTTGGATAAACATTTGATAACTTAAAGGATAAAGGTTATAAGATACAAAAGTTTTAGAGGTACCGATTCATCCCTCCCCTCTTAGTACACACTTCCCATTAATTACAACAATTTCTCAGTTCACTTTTGTTGGAATGTTATCCATTGATATTGTATGGTAGTGAGCCTCAGTGTATGTTTTGTATTTTGAGGAGTGAGCTCTAGGCAGTGTGCATGAATGCATGTGCATTCCCCTTATGTACTAAACCCCTAACAAGGTAACTTATATCTACATAAGTAATACTTGTGGGTTCCATCCCCACAGTGGGTTTTCCCTTAACAAAGTTTCCATGATAAAAATTCATGGTGTTATGATGTTGTGGATGCTTTTCTTTTATGTCAGTTGCTTATTGTTCATTGTTTTCAGTTTATGGTTATGAAATCAAGTTAAAAATGTCTATAAATGCTAGAACTCTGATTCACCCCCCTCTCAGTGTTCCTCAATCCTAACACTTCTTAGCTCGAGACCTAATTAGATAAGATGTTAGACATTGGTGCAGGAATAAGTTTTCTCCTGCATCAATATATGTAATTCTCTTTTCTAATTAATAGGGGGTGCTGAGCTACCTCCTAGAATAGCATTTATCCAAAAAATATTAGCTTTCAAAATAAAAATAAACAATATGAAAAAAACAAAATGATTCTTAACTAATAAGTATGTAATCAATTTAATAGCTAAATAACAAAATAAAATAACTCTTAAACCAATAAAATCTAATAGATATATTTAACTAATTTATACTAATAAATATAAATAATAAAATAAATAATTTTTTTTTTTATAAAATAATATACCATTCATTCTTTCAAAATAAACATCTATAATTCAAATTCAAATTTAATGATTATACGAATATTTTAAACAATCTTATTTATTGTAGAGTAAATTAATATTTCAAAAAATATATGTAATAAAATAAAAATTAATGAATCTGTTAGAATGAATTTAGAATAACTGAGAGGGGGGGTGAATTAGTTATCCTCAGGTCTAGATGTGCCCATATAAAAATTTATACCACTTCAACAACTCAGATCTACTCGGCAACAATAAACAACAAAAGTGTGCAGTTTACTATACTAATGAAATAAGCTTACATAAACTTAGCAGTAAAACACAACATAAACATTCACATATTTTGACACCATGATTTAACGTGGAAACCCAATATGGGAAAAACCACCAGTAACATGCTACCAAAATTTCACTCTTCTAAAGTGATGCCCTGTTAGGAGCCAACCTTGTTAAAGGTTACAAAACACATTGTCAAATGAGACCTGGTTAAAGAATTTAATCACCCTGTCAGGAGTGGCCTTGTTAGAGGACTTAGAACATTCCAATCTGTATGTCACCTTGTTCAAAGGATTTATACAATCACTATTAGGTCAACCTGGTTAAAGGATTTGAATTGATACAATGGTTAGAAAGTAATCAACAGGTGTGATTTGATACATACAAATTACTTTGCAAATCCAAATCCAGTTTCAGCTCTAATGCTAATTCACTTAGTGGCCTCCATTTTTATCTCAAACTTTAGATCTTCTTGGAAATCCATCAATCAATCTCTCTCTGCTTCTCTGCCCAGCCTTCTCTACTAGGTTTTGCTAATCAGTAAATTAACCATGCAATACTCTTGCATGCAACTTCTCCTTACACTCGGATACAATAACAATAACCACAGTAGGTTATATTATACCTCTTCATCTGGGTCAGATAAATCTTTTGCCGCTTAATCAAGATCATATATCTTAGGTTAGGTCAGATCCAATGAATCTTTCCATCATTACATTTAATTTACTTCTCCAATACATTCATTAATTAAACATTGAATCCATGCATTAATAATGGTTTCCTGTGCATTAAATGAGTGTGGACCAATCTTAATTAACAATGCATATCCCAATAAAATAAACTATGTTGGCCATAGATCTCAAATCTCATCAATTAATAAAATACTATTGCTTGGATTTCTCTATCTCCCTCGGCATTTCACTGGTGCTTAGCATCATCTTTGCTTTGCTCAGCATCACCTTTCACTTTTCTCAACATTGACTTTGCTTTGCTCGGCATCGACCTTCCAGTGAACTGTCAGTGAAAGATAAACAACATATCACTTTTCCAAAGTGCCAAATGATCAAGTACCCTAGTGTATACTCATAACTCAACCATTTCCTCAGTCTTCTTGTTATCCTATTCTTCAAATCTTCATCAATCAATAGATATCATACTCAAACATACAACAATAGTCTCACCAGTTAAGGTTTGACATCAATGAAAAAATAACAATTGTCTACATTGTAACAATCTTTCCAATTATCTTCCTCTTTGGAATTGATGGCAATACTAAACTGTAAAACAATAATTTCCAACCAAAGTTACCATACAATCAAAAAAGTGCATGTGTTCCTTGATATGAAAAAATCTTCATTAATGTCTTTAGCTTCATTCTTATTCTCATCTATAAAATATTACTCCCTCTGGGTCTATAATCACACGGATATCTTTTTGTGTCTGTTTAGCTCCCTCTGTTAGTAATATCTCCCTCATATCTATTGTTTTTATCAATCATTTGTTTTAGCAATCTTCTCCCTCTTTGACAACAATGCCAAAGATGTTGACATCTTCATTATGCAGATTTATCTTGTTCTAATCTTTGTATCATGTTGTTCCTATCATCTTTGTTTATGAATGATCTTCTTTTATGTTCTTGTCTTCTACTTCACAGTTTTTAGGCAGTATCCTAAAAATGTGACTCATTGTGCATCAATGTGTCAAGTGTTCTGGTTAAAAAAATTGATACAACAGTGCCATCCAAAACTAGTTAGCCTCTGCTAGGGGAATCAACCCCAATTTACCTCTAAGATACTCATGAGCATCCTTAGGCAATGCTTTTGTAAATATGTTTGCCAACTATTCCTTAGTGTTCACATATTCCAGTGTCACTTCCTTCTTTTGAACTATCTCCCTCAAGTAATGATACTTGATAGCTATATGTTTTGTCTTAGAGTGCATTACAGGATTTTTAGAAATATTAATGGCACTCGTGTTATCACAATATATGAAAACTAGTTTTGTGATCTCCTCCTACATACCTTTTAGTAGTATCTTCAACCACACAATGTTTGAACAATTAATTACTGCTGCCACATACTTAGCTTCTGTTGTAGATTGTGAGGTGGAATTTTGTTTCTTTCTTTTCCAAGAAATTAATCTTTTCCCCAAAAGAAATTCTCCTCCTGTGGTGCTTTTCCTATCATCCACATTTCTAGCCCAGTCAGAATCAGTATAGACTCTGAGTTCAAACTTGTCATTCCTTTTGTACTATATGCCATAATATTTTGTACCTTTCAAATATCTCATAATTCTTTTCACTACCATTATATGTGTCTCTTTTGGATTAGCAAAAAATCTAGCAACAATTCCAACTGCTAATGCAATATCAGGTCTACTGTGTACAACATATTGCATCTTACCAATCATTAATCTCTACAGTGTTTGATTTACCTCTTTTGTATCATCATTCTTTGTCAACTTCTGTCCAGTAGTCATGGGTGTACTCACTAGTTTTGAATCTTCCATACAAAAAGTTTTCAGTATCTCCTTGACATATTTTGATTGAGTAATATAGATACCGTTCTTCATTTGATGTATTTGTAAACCAAAAAAGAATTTTATCTCACCAAACATAGACATTTCAAATTCAGTTTGCATCTCTTTTGAAAATGCTTTTCATATCATATCTTGTCCACTGAATATGATGTGATCAACAAAAATTTCAGCCAATAAAATTCCTTTACCTTGCTCTATTTTCAAATACAAATTGTTGTTGTCATTTGTTCTTGAAAATCCAATCTTCATCAGATAATTGTGCAATCTTTCATACCATGATCTGGGTGCTTGTTTTAGTCTATATAATGCCTTGTACAGTCTGAAAACCATGTTCCTCTTGCTTGGGTCAACAAATCCATTAGCTTGTTCAATATATACTTCCTCTTCTAATATCCCATTTAGAAATGTTGACTTCACATACATTTGATAGACTTTAAATCCTTTGTAGGCTGCATATGCAAGTAGAGTTCTTACACCCTCCAATCTTGCAACTGGGGTGAATGTCTCTCCATAGTCAATTCCTTCCTCTTGTGCATAACCTTTGCATACCAGTCTTTCTTTGTTCCTTGTTACCTCTCCATGTTCATTTAGCTTGTTTTTGAATACCCACTTAGTACTAATTACATTTTTTTTGTCAGGCCTCGATACTAGTGTCCATGTCTAGTTCTTTTCAATCTGGTCTATCTCTTCATCCATGGCTTGAATCTAGTCTCATTGTCTAAAGCATCTTTTACTATCTTAGGCTCAAAATCACATAGCAAACATGTGTCTTCTCTTAATTTTCTTCTTGTCATAACTACAAAATCCTTTGCTCCTATGATTTGATCAGGTTTATGGTGCCTTCTCACGTATTTTGCCAAATTAGGCTCTTTCTCAGCTTCAGTTTGATCATTCATGTTTAGTTCAGGGTGAAATTGTGACTTGACATCTCCATCAGATAGCTCGACAGTCACCTCCAGTTGCCCAAAAATTTCATTCTGTGTCTCGGTAGGTGCGGACTATTGCTCGACAACTTCATTCTCAGTTTCGTTAGAATCCTTCTCTTCAGGATAAGTGAATGATCTGTAACTCTCAGACTCAATCATGCTTTAAACTTTATTTCTCTCTGCATATTCATCAATTCTAACATTTGCACTTTCCATAATTTTGTTAGTGTTATAATTTAAGCACTTGTATTCCTTACTCTTAGTAGAATATCCAAGAAATATGTCTTCTTTTCCTTTACCATCAAGTTTACCATTTCTATTATCCTTAAGTATAAAACATCTACTCCCAAAGACTTTAAAATAACTTACAGTAGGTGCATATCCATACCATAGCTCATAAGGTGTAGTATTTGTACCTTTCTTGACTTGTACTCTGTTCAAGGTATAAACTAATGTACTTATAGCTTCTCTCCAATATTTCTGTGCAACATTTTTCTCCATCATTAATGTTCTGGCACAATCCATGATAGATCGATTTCTTCTTTCAGCTATACCATTCTGTGGTGGTGTCCTAGGTGTGGACATCTGTATTTTTATCCCTTGGTCATTGTAGAACCTATTAAACTCATTAGAAATGAACTCACCTCCTCTGTCAGATCTCAAACATTTCAGACTCTTACATGTTTCCTTTTCAACTTTTTCCAAGTACCACTTAAATAACTAGAATGCATCAAATTTTTCTTTAAGAAACATAACAGTCATCATCCTAGAGTAGTCATCTACAAATAGAATAAAATATTTGTCTCCACATCAAATTTTCTCACCAATAGGTCCACAAAGGTCAGTATGAACCAATTCCAAAATATTCTCAGAAGTATGAGTCTTTCTCTTAAAGCTAGATTTAGTCATTTTTCCCAACTGACATTGCTTACACACTGCATTCTTAGGTTTCTTTAACTTAGGCAGCCCTCTAACCTTTTTCAATTTACTTATGCTTACCAAGTTATCAAAGTTAACATGACAGAGCTTCTTATGCCATAACCAAACATCATCATATTGTGCAAACAAGCATGTCTCTTTAGCTAAATCCAGATAGAACAAATTACCTTTTGTTTGCTCAACACCTCCAACTAATTCTCCATTGGCATCGTAGATCTTTGTTTTCCTGTGATGGAATTAAACTCTATAACCAGAAGTGTTAAGTTGTGAAACACTCAACAAGTTATACTTAAGATCATCAACCCAATACCTATCATCACATCTAATCTTGTCAGCCAATTGAATTGATCCTTTCCCTTTAACTCTACAAGGTGTATCATTACCAAACTTAACATATCCACCCTTACATTGATCTAAGGTTTCAAATTTGTCCTTATCACTAGTCATGTGATGTGAACAACCACTATCAATAATCCAACGATCACCTTTACTCATATAAGAAATTAGAGAAGTTTTCTCATCATCATCAGAATCATCTTTCATTGCAACATACACAACTTCTATATCATTTTCATCAGATTTATCAGATTCACTGTCAGAAGCTTCTTTAGCTATATAACAAGATTTCATACCTTTGTGTTTGTAATCCTTGTACTTTCTGTAGTCCTGGTCATCCTTTCTGTCTTTGTACTTGCTATCTCTTCTTTCATCTTTCTCATTTTTATCAGGACATCTAGTAGCAATATGACCAACTTTGTTACAAGAAAAAAAAATAATAGGAAGTTTACCTCTGAATTTTCCTTTTCCTCTAGCTAGTCTCCTTGCCATAAGTGCCTCAAGCTCTTCTAGATCATTATCTAAAGTGTCACTATCACTGCTCACACATTTCTTTCCTTT
>MU223935.1:1201878-1218901 GCA_018584345.1 Thuja plicata | reverse complement strand
AGTGGCCTTGTTAGAGGACTTAGAACATTCCAATCTGAATGTCACCTTGCTCAAAGGATTTATACAATGACTGTTAGGTCAACCTGGTTAAAGGATTTGAACTAATACAATGGTTAGAAAGTAATCAACAGGTGTGATTTGATACATACAACTTACTTTGCAAATCCACATCCAATTTCAGCTCTAATGCTAATTCACTGAGTAGCCTCCATTTTCATCTCAAACTTTAGATCTGCTTGGAAATCCATCAAGAAATCTCTCTTTTCTTCTCTGCTAGGTTTTTCCAATCAGTAAATTAACCATGCAATACTCTTGCATACAAATTATCCTTACACTCAGATACAATACCAATAACCACATTAGGTTATATTATACCTCTTCATCTAGGTCAGATAGATCTTTTGCCACTTAATCAAGATCGTAGAGCTTAGGTTAGGTTAGATCCAATGGATCTTTCTATCATTACATTTAATTTACTTATCCAATACATTCATTAATTAAACATTGAATCCATGCGTTAATAACGGTTTCCCATGCATTAAATGAGTGTGGACCAATCTTAATTAACAATGCATATCCCAATAAAATCAACTATGTCGGCCATAGATCTCAAATCTCATCAATTAATAAAATACTGTTGCTTGGCTTTCTCTGTCTCCCTCAGCATTTCATTGGCGCTCGGCATCATCTTTTATTTTCTTGGCATCACCTTTCTCTTTTCTCAACATCTAGTTTGCTTTTCTTAGCATTGACCTTCCAGTGAACTGTCAGTGAAAGATAAACAACATATCACTTTGCCAAAGTGCCAAATGATCAAGTACCCTAGTGTATACTCATAACTCAACCATTTACTCGGTCTTCTTGTTATCCTATTCTTCAAATCATCATCAATCAATAGATATGGTACTCAAACATACAACAATAGTCTCACCAGTTAAGGTTTGACATCAATGACAAAATAAGAATTGTCTACACTGTAGCAATCTTTCTAACAGAATCATCATAATTTAAATAAAATTATTTTAATAGAAATAAAATTGTAAAATTATTTATTAGGTGATAGACTAATATTATATAGGATTTTCACCCAAACCCTCTTCCAATACATCTTCTAAACCAAATTTCAGTCTTCTAAAAAAGATTTCAAATCAAATGAAATCTAATTTGCAAATAAAAAAACAAATGAAATCTAATTTGTGAATCAAATCAAATCACATGTAGGAGATCAAATCATCAAAAGTTTAAGGTAGATCTGAAGGAATTATATTTTTCCATTAGTATATACAAGGAAAAACATGATCTACACCATCGGTTTTCATTACACCAACAGACAGGGCACAACACTACCCAACGCCAAGGTTACCTGATACTGCCAAGTTCAAAACATCCTGATAAACACTATTCAGTGTTACCTGATGAAAAAAAAGTTAAAGGAACCCGATGAGTAACAACAGTGCAACTCGACGGAATAACAAAGAGAGGAACCCGACAGATGAAGGGAACTCAATGATCAGTTAAAAAAAGGAATGCCAGTAGACGTTCAGTTCAACCTGATGACCAAGAACTGACAGTCAATTCAAAAAGTGGATCTGACTTTCCACGTCAGATAAAACACTGAAGTTGTATATTTAGCTTCTTGGTTTGTTTTAAAACCATTATTTGTGGAGGAAGTAATGTAATTATTATTGTTTTAATTAGTTTAACTGATTAAAAATATGCAAACTAAAGATCAAGGTCAAGTTGTAAACCTTGGATCTAGATTTAAATTTGTAATGCATGATTCTAGAATAGGTCAAATACTTGTATAAATAGATGCTCAATATATTGTGAAAATATTGTTCGATGATGATTGTAGCCACTGAGAGCATCTAAGGATTAGACAAGAGAATTCATGCAGAAGGACAGAAAAGGATCAAATCAGTTTCAAGAACAAGAACATAGGCTATCGACGAGAAGAGAAAGGTATTAATCAATCACTATAGGTGATATTCTTATTATGAGAGCTTTAATGGATCTGTGATCAACAATTGTAGATTGCATACAGTCAGGTCAAACATATGTACTCATTCTAACAAGTGTAGTACACTTAAGAAATCCTTTCAAGAAAGGTGCAGCTAACAGTCCTATTGTAAATCTCTTAATCGAGTGCACACTTAAATCAGTGTTTCTAAAGCTCTTAACAGAGTAGATCTTAACCGGTCTCCACTTTAAATCCTAACAGGATAGATCATCAAAAGTGATCAATTGTAAGCCTTTACTGACTCCCTTCCATTCTGTAGATAGTGAATTTTTGTGGGTGCCATCCCCACCGTAGTTTTTACTTCCTAATAGTAGTTTTCTACGATATCATATCTTGTGTTATGTATTTATTACTTTCATGAATGTTTCTATGAATGTTGCAAACAAATAAATATTATGAATTAATACTACTTGCATAAGAAGAACATCAGTAATGGTTGGTAATATAGTAAAGAATGATTACTAATGATGAATGGTGAAAGAGTTAAAAGTTTTAGAGGTATTGATTCACCCCTCCCCTCTCAGTACTACTTCCCATTAATCCCAACAAGATCTTCTAATAAAATCAAATTTGATTTCACATCAAATATTAGAGCTGTAAAACTACATGGAGTAATGAGCAAGTGTATTCATATTTAACTCTTCCACATTTTCTCTATATTTCATATTGAATAAAAATATATTCATTGGAATCGTATGGTTTTAGATTGGTTATACTTCCTAAAATATTAGTGCTCTTAAGATGAGTAATGGATTAGCTTGCATGGGTGGCTGATAAATTTGGTTTGATTCTCACTATTAGTATTTGAAGTATTATTCTGCATGCAAGTTATAGTTGTTCATGATAAAGTTGGTTTGATTCTCACTATTTGTAGTTGAAGTGTTAGTCTTCATGTAAGCCTTAGTTATATTTATAGTTTTTTATTGTGGAAATTTGGTATAAGAGGGAAAAGTCAATAAATTTCATCTTTCAAGTGAAGGGCAATATTGATTATGATCTATGTTGGAGAATATCTTCACAACATTTTTTATTTTGTTTTTCATTTTGATATGAAGGGAGAGATGTTGTTGCAAGAGAAAAAAATAGCTCAAAGAAGACATTTTCATATCTTCTTTCATTGCTTCAAAAATTGTTTGTTAGAAATAATAAGTACTGAGAGGGGGGTGAATAAGTTCAAACATGTAGTAAAAAAATTCAACCACTGATCTAAATAATTATTGAATTACTTTCCAAATCACAAAGTATATAACTGATGCAAACACAAAAGAAATTAATATCAAGAATTTACAAACTCATCACACATGACAGATATATTTTATCGTAAAACCCCTTGGTTAGAGAGAGAAAACCATGGTGGGGATGAAACCCACAAGCCCACTACTGCAGTATATGAGTTTTCCCTGTTAGGAGCTACAAATACCCTTTTTGAGGGTTCACCTTGTTAGGAGTGACTAGTACACTATTAGGAGTACAATTAGATTATTTATGATCTACCTTGCTAGAGTATTTCAAACCTCAATAAAGAAGTTACCCTATTAAAGGATTTATCAAAAGAACCTGTTAAAGTTCACCTGGGTAAGGGATTTTGCTTGCTGCAACTATTAGCAAACAAAAAGATGAGTGATCTAGATGTATCACTAATTTCTTGACAACCCCAATATTTTTTTTGTACTATTTAACTACTATCTTACCTCTATCTATCAGCTTTCTGATCGCAATCACAAAACCCTAATCACGTCACCCACAACAACTACAACTTCTTGCATTTCAATATGAGCAGTTTCTAATATATACAACTTGCACTGACATCAAGCATACCAAACATGATCTTCAAATAATTTCCCACGAAAGCACCATGTGCCAAAGTGATAATCTCAATGAATAAAACTATTTATCATGACCATGTTAGATTAAGATAAGAATTGCAAGTTATATCTCCAAAGTAATCAAATGTGTTTTGACTTCTCCAATGCAACACCTCAAATCCATCTTCAATAATTGCATTGATCACATAAATGTCAAAAAATTGAATTCATAACTTCTATTCCACATCATCATATCATTATATATCATCGCACATACTATACCACTCATCGATCTATGATTTACAAACTGTTACTCAAGAACTCTTTAGTCCTACCCATGTTAATGTCTAAGACAACCAATTTTTTTTCACCGATCATTAAAATGAGTTGTAGTTAGAACCACATTGCAATCTAAACATGTTGATGTTGAATTTGTGACCTCTCCTCATAATTCTACTTCTACCATGATCTCCACCAAAGTGATGTACTCATTGTCTATCGATCTTTTGGACTTAGTCAATTTTCTGCATTACCTTCTTACCAATTGTGTATTTACTTCACCTATTGTATTCCATGATTGTACTGACTTAGTTTCCATCAATGAAAACCAAATAAGTGACTTCTTATGACTTCACCTCAAAATCCATCACAATACCAACAATCCCCCCCTTTGGCTTTGATGGAAAACACATGCTAACTACTTACAATCATGCAATCACAATCTCAATACTAGAAGATTAGAGAAAAAGAATATATATACCAACTTATGAATAACTTTCGATATATACCATAGTCTAATGGTCCTAATACTCCCTATGCATAATACATATACTCCCCCTTTAACAACAATGCGAAAGGTACAAAAACTGAAATATGTGCACTTAAAACAAAGCTTACTTACATCTTGTCAAAGATTATCTTGAAGTTTATCTTTTTTTTTGAATCCAAGAATGTTTCCCATGCCTAATGCAAGTATCCCATAGCAATGATTTTCTCAATTAGAATAGAAGCAAGATCTTCCATGATATATAGAGTGCTAATGTCTGGTAAGGCAAGTATGTCTTCTGCCTTCTTCACATTCAGCTGTATGACCTCTACTATAGGGGATAAGGATGATTGAAGTTCCAGTAGGGTAAGCATTCTATTCTCTTGCTCATTCTGAATCTTCTTTATCTTGTGTGATATTTTCTTGACCTGACTACTGTATGTAGTGATTGAGATTTTCATAGGTTCAATCTGACCGCTTAGATTCTCCATCTCCTTCTGAGCTATTGCTCTTCTTTATTCCAAATCTTGAACAAAATCAGAATACCTTGATACTTTGGTAAACAAATGACCTACCTCAGACAATGTACAATTAATTGCCTTGATCAAATTTGTCAATTTGTTCCAATCTACGGTTATACTATCCATCTGCTTACCTATAATCTTCTTCTCTAAGTTCTCCTCTATAAGCTTTATACTTGTTGTCTGCAAATCTGGGTCTTGATCTAGAATTTCCTTAATAAGAGTATCCATCTAATCAATAGGATAATCATCTTCATCATATTCCACCTTAGGTAATAAATCAGCTAGAATGTCTCTAGCTTTCCTTAAGACTCTTGTCTTCTTCTTCTTCTTAGATCTCAAATTGTCTCTTACAACCTTTTTCTTCAATTGTTCTAAGAATTTTATCAATTCCTTAGGTTTCAATTTGGATATATCGACCGGTGTGGTCAGTGTTTCTTCTTCTTCAACTTCATCTTCTTCCTCTTTTGCAATAGGAACCCATTTTTGTCTCTTCTTTACACTTGACTCACCAAGACTTAATTTCCTTTTTGTCTCAAGTTCTTCTTCAGTCCTTTTCAAAGTATCCTCCTGCTGAATTTCAATTACTTTCTCCTCTCCCTTCTTAGAAATCAATACCTCTGTATGCTCCATAGGAGATGGTGAGGACGAATCCTCTTTACCTGTAATGTCTACAATTTCAATGTCATCTCCACATGTTTGTGATAGATCGGTATTTTTTACTTCAATGTTCTACACCAGGTTAGGGATGTCAAGAATAACATCCCCAATTAACTGATCTACATAAAAAGTGTCATCTCCCTGCATAGGTTAATTAGATTCTACATGAACTTTCTCTTCTTGTGCTGCTACTTCCTTTATCTTAAACAACTTCTTCCAAGTCTCAACAGTCTCAATATGGACATTCTGTCTATCATCAATTAGAAGTCTAGCTACTCTGCTCTTTATTTTGAATTTATGCTTGTGAGCATCAATCATTATCTTATAATATTTAGCACATAATTTAGGTTGCACTTGGATTAGTCCTCTTTCCATGATTTCTCTGTCCAAGTGCAATGAAACACTCCATATAGCATCAATCAAATTATATAGCTCATCAAGAATGCAAGAATGAATCTCTAAAGGTGTTTGTCAAAATTTGTGAAAATGATACAAAATTGTATCCTCTAACTTCTTCTTCTATTCATTACTACCCAAAGTGTATCTTCTACCAATTGTATCTAGTCTACCATTATCCACAATACCTTTTTCAATATCATCAATAGAAGGGGCCTTCTTTGTCTAACCACTATTTTTCATTTTAGAGGCATTCTTGTCTGATTCTATTATTTCTTCTTCATCCTCTTCAGTTTCCTTTTGATTAACCTTCTCCTCTGTGGATTTTCTCTTCCTCTTGTAAGTTTTCTTTACAGTAGGAGTGCTTTGACCTTTCTTCCTTGATGATTCAACTTTAGACTTATCTTCCTTAGTTGTTGGTTTTCTCTATTTTCTCTTCACCTTAGCATAAGTTGAAGGAATGTTAGCTAAAAGATCTTCAGTTTTGGTTGTAGTAGTGCAAGATGTTCTTGCGTAACTACTACCAAACTTCTTCTCTAGGTTGGATAACATTCTCATTTTTTTTTCCTTTCAATGACCTGTTGCTTCAATTCCTTTTGAATTTTGGCAAAATCTTCATCATAGGTTCCAAATCTCTATTCTTTTTTGTCTAAGGGTTTTGACAATAATTCGTTAGCATGTACACTTACTAAATCACCCTCTACTTCATATCCCATTGGAGGAAGCCAATATTTTCTAGGTTCCACTAATTTCACAATGCATGAATCAATGTCTACTAGAAAAAAAATATCATTCCTATACTTTTCTACAATGCTAGCTAGAATCCTTTCTCATTTATGCATCTTAGTTTGGAAATCTTGTGTGGTCTATCCAGCCATATGAACTGATCATGCACTCTGATAACCACATAAAGAATCCAATCAGGATGAAATTCAGTGGGAATATCTACTGCATGAGTTAAACCCTTCATTTGTAAATGTTTAGGTTCATATTTCAACACACCATTGATGCACATACTCTTGTATTCTTTCTTAATTTCTTCAGATCCCAGTTCTTGAATTCTGCAATGGATATAGGGACGAACATCTTTGATCAACATCACTCCCTAAGGAATAGTGGATAGGGCACATGAAATATCAATCTTTGTCACTTTGATTGGATGTAGTTTGAATACCGGTCGAAGCTCCTTGGTGATGTTAATCAGAACTGGAGTATCAACGTTCTTTGCCATTATGATCAACTGCAAAAACACACAAATCTAACAATAGATGAAAGTGATAATTTGCAATACATCGATTAGGGATTTTATGAAAACTCAATACAATTTAGCTCAAAATATCAATCTTAAAAGTAATTTTTTCACACTATAGCTCAAGATATCTCTTGAATACTCAAATGAAAGTAAAGGTGTGAAATGAAGTTACTTTTCCTCTATTTATCATTGAGAAATAGATGTTGCATTCTTCAATGGTAGGAATAGTGTTATGTCACTGGTTGACACGTATCCACCGATTGGTACTCATCCCACATCAATAACCGACATCAAATAAATGTTGACCATGAAATCTCAGTGCGGTCTACACACAATCACAAAAAAAAATCATAGAAACTTACACCATAATGTGCATATAGATCTTTACCATTCATGAATCTAGGGGATCGATAATAGATTTGACTATAAGTGCTCCCCCTAAGAAAATAATATGCTTAGTTCACCGTTGGAATCTCCACACTTCCTGAACTTGTGGAGTTCTTAGTTAACTCAGAAGAATTTAGTTCACCTTTCTTCACCCACGTCTTCTTCATATCACTTCTGACTTAATCAACATTGGTAATTTTCTTTCCTTTCCTATCCTTTGATTGATTAGGAAATTGGTTCCTAAATGTACAGTCTCTAGCCACATGACCTATCTTATGACAGACAAAATATGCCATGTCGGTTGATTTCCAAGGACCAACATTACCTCTTAGAGTTCTCATTATATAATTTACTGCTAGGTGTGCATAGTTGCCACATACTGAATATGTGGTATTGAATTATCTTTCCCTTCTAACAGTATTCACTGGTGTGACAGGTGACCTAGGTGCATACACCCTTGACCTGCAATATCCATCTTTGTGTCCATATTTGTTGCATGTAAAAAAATATCCATCAAATTTACCACTGTTGGATCTACTGCTAGACCTAGATCTACACTCATATGCAATATGACCATACTTATGACAATTATAGAAATAACTATTAAAAGAATAAGTTTTATTTACCGGTTTTCTCCTACACACATTTGCAATATGATCAGCCTTTCCAAAGTTATAACAAGTAGGTTTTTTAGGTTTCTTAAATCTTATTTTCTTAGATCTATCTTCTGATCTTTCCGTGTCTCCTTAGGTTTAGATTTAGAGGACTTGCCGATTTCAAATGTTACTTCTCCTACATATCCAAGACCGGTTGTGTCTTTGTGTCTTCTTTCGCTCTTCAGTTTTTCATCAAGATTTTTTGAGCTTTCATTGTATTTCTTTAGCTTTTCTTTTTCTTCTTTCTCTGTTTTAAATTCCTTCTTCAATGTCTCATTCACCTCTCTAAGCCTTTCATTCTCAACTATTTCTTGTAGATTCTTTGCAATAGTATCCTGCATTTGATTATGATATAAAGAAAATTCCTGTCTCAAGTTAACAAGCTCTTTGTCTCTTGCCTTTAGGGCATCATCAATACTTTTATTGGTAGATTCTACAGTCTTCTTTGCATCTTTAGGTTTTCCTTTTCCTTCAAGGACTTCACACATCCTAACAGACTGAATTTCAAGCTCTCTTTTCAAATTAGCCACATTTTCTTTGAGTCCCTTGTTCTTACTCAACAGATCTGCAATTGCCTCCTCAGACTCTTCAGATGCACTACCTTCAAACAATTATTCTATGTAGTCTTGGCTTTCACTCAATTACTCAGTGAGTTCTATCATTTTTGGAAGTGACTTCTTTAGCTTTTCCTATAGCTCAATTATCATCTTGTTTGCATTCTTAGGTTGCATCTCCTACCTATAACCCTCCATGATAGTGAATCTTTTCCCCAAGCTATTAGGGTTATCACCAAGATGACCAACGCTCTGATACCAATTTTTGGAATTAATAGGTACTGAGAGGGGGGGGGTGAATCAGTTCAAATAGGTAGTAAAAAAATTCAACTACTCATATAAATAACTATTGAATTACTTTCCAAACCACAAACCATATAACTGATGCAAACACATAAAAGTAAGTAATGTCAAGAATCGATGAACTCATCACACATGACATAGATATTTTATCGTGGAAACCCTTGGTTAGAGGGAGAAAACCATGGTCACTATGTTATTTCCTTATCTTTAAAAAAAAGTAAAATGACATAATATTGGTAACTAAAAGTAAATCTAAAATTAATTATTGTCTTTTCATCTGTAGAGGACTGCTATGGTTGGGCCACTAGATATTGTAGTGGAAGCACCATCATGTATTGAAACTTGTATTTCAAAGAAAGTTTTACATGTTTCGTTTATCTAGGAGTCACTTTCAACATTAGTTTTGGATGAGGTACTTTCCTTATTTTTTTGGACAGAAATATTCTTATTCTAGTTCAAGAGTTATGGGAACAAATTTGTAGCTACACTTGAGCCTTTACGCTAGACCAAATTGAATTTTCATTTGCATGGAGATGTTAATTAATGTGGCTCCATTAAGTTTACTGAGCTCTCTTCCTTATTTTGGACTAGTACTAGCAGTAAAATAATAGTTTGTCTTGCATCTTGAAATATTACTTTATTTTGGACTGGGGTGCTAGTGGTTGCCTAAATAATATTTTGTGTTTCTCTATCCCATGTTTTATCAATCATGGACTCTCAATTTATTGAGGCATTTTTCATGCTTCTAGTTAGGATGATGAAATGTGTAATGTCCCTTTTAGGATAAGCTATAAATTTGGGACAATTACCTTACAAAAAATACTTCTTTCCTTGAATTCTCAATTATTACTATGAATTACAGTCTATGACATTATTGAATAATTTCATTGATGTCAAATATTCTTTCGTTGATTGTGAGTGGGGTGTGTGGAGGTTGGAGGATACAGGGGTTCTTATATTATGAAAGCTTTAGAATTTGATACTCGGTTGGTTTATCTGAAACAGATTAATTGATGTATTTATATTTTTATGTGTGATAGCTTTAGATTGTTTTGTTGATTGTATACACTTCAAGTGTATCCTCTAACATGCTCCATGATAGAGGAATAAGATTATGAAAATTAGATGGAGAGATTCCAAAATCAAAACTAACCAACTAGAACTAACGAAATTAAATCAATAAATTATTTTTTGTCTCTTATTTCATACTAAAATAGTTATATTTATATCTTTTAATGAAGGCACTATGGATGTTCCTAGCACCCCTAACTTTCATGGCATTCCACACTCCAAAAATCTGATTCAGAAGTAAGTTAAATGAGCTACCCTCCATGCCTAGGATTTGAGATGAAACATCAGGAGTTTAAATCCCATGGCCAGCTGCCTGCAAATAAGTTAAGAATGTTAGGTTATTGCAATAGTTCCATGTGAATAACACGAGGCATCCTTTTATTCATCTATCCATATAATTTGTGATTAATGAGTTTAACCCACTCTCTTTTCTTTTAAAATAGTTCCTAGATCTTTGGGTCTTAATATAATTATCTAAGTTGTACTGACGTGTCTTTTTTTGTTCTTATTTAATTATTATAGTTACTCTTAGTTGCACTTTTTTCCAACATTATCGTATGGTTCTTCTTGTATGTTCCTCATTTACAAAATATTTACAATTTCAAATTCAATAACCAATATAAATGTACCTTATTATAACTTACAAATACTTTCTCATCAACATAATCCTTGCACCTCCTCCGAGCGCAAGTGCTAGTTTATATAGTTCATTTAAAAACAATGAGTTTTCTTGGTACAATTAAGATCACCAGCTTAGATCATCAATTTCTTAGGTACAAATAAGATTACCAACTCATATCATCAATTCCAATTTTTGAAAAATGGACCATGTACCTAATCAATAAATTTTCTCCACGTACTACAGTTTATATGTGGTTGTACACCTATGGATCTTAAAATACACTAGAACCAAAATTGAGATAAGTGAACAAAATTCTAGACGGTTACAAACTTAAATATTGGTTCCACGTATTTCGAGTACTAGAAAGCCCACATTCCAACACTTGTTTACAAATTGATGGCACCAATTCACCACCTATTTTATAAATGGTCTTTCTCAGGAAGATGTGCCCTTTATGTAAGAAGTATGATTTGTAGGGCATGTCTCGTAGATGACATTTTTGACTAAGATATGTGATTTTATCAATGAAATCTAAGACTCCCTTCTTGAAATCTTAGGGAGCATCTGCACTCTTATTTAGGTAGGGGCAGAACATTTAGACCAATTTTCTACTTTTCTATCTTTATTTTCTATTGAGAGTTTCGTATGGTACATAACAACATTAAAATAATATGCCAATCTATCTAGTTGTTGGCTCTATGAAGGAACACAATCAAAATACTACTAAATGCTTAATGATACTACTAAATGCAATGGTGACTGTATAATGATATGTAAAAGAAAAAGATGGTATGAATGATATGTGATTACATGATATACCAAATAGACCTAAATGAAATATAATGAATGAATCTATATGAATGGACTTAATAAGGATTAATGCATGAAATGAACCTTAAAGACTAAATGAAATGCAAAGAGCTAAGTGGAATGCATTGTTTTTGTTTGTTAAGTCCAATATACTCAATATTAAGAAAGTTTTTGATGATATGATCATGATTAACCCTCTTTTTTTTTGTCATCTCACCCCCTTTGTGAAATCCACATAATGCAAGATTTAATCTAAAATGAATGTAAAATGCAACAAGATTCTCACTTATCACTAGATGCATTTAATTTTTCTATTTTCATGATCAAGATTTTTGGAACATGAAAAAGGTACAACCCTCACTAGTTAGATTTTCAACCATGATGGTCTGAATACTGCTTGCATCAAATTTCAATAACAAAATTGGTATAACCCTCACTAGTTATATTTACAAACCATGGGAGTTTGAATATCACTTTTGTCTAATTCAATATTGTAAGTGGATTTTGGCATTAAGATATGAGAAATCTAAATGTCCAAGGTATTTGTTTGTGTAAACAAACAAAGATATTATCCTTGTTGATATATAAATGTCCTTGATGATTAATTGATGATCATATCATTAGACGAACTTGCATACTTCTAGGAATCAACCTTACAAGTAGAAATCACGAAAATGTCATGTCTCCATAATTACTTATCTAGTCCATTACATCATTAATTTTCTAAAAAGACATGATTTAAAAATCAAGAAACATCTTTGAACTATCTTTTCTATTTTTTTATTAATCCATTTTCTCAAAAAAAGTTCCATCCATTTTTATCCTTGCTCATATTGTTTGATTTTGATGTTGTAGCTTAGTTTTTTGATGTGCCTATCCTTCTTAATTTAATATGATTCATGCGTTTGGATTTTTAAAATTTGATGTTTTGATGAATCGACAAGTGTTGAAGGTTGTGATTCTTGATTTTTTATAAAATGTGTTGAAGTCTTGTGTCTATTTCTTTGATGATCTCCTTGAATTTTGAATTGTGCCCCCAATTGGATTTGGAAATAATAATGGACCAAGGCAACTTTCAAAACCATGACAAAAGATTTATGTAGAAATGCATCTTTGAGATTTTATTATGGCTATGTACAAATGACGGAATGCAACATGATATATACAAGGATGGGGATATGCAAATGCAATGCAACTAGGTTTAACTTAACTCAGGTTAAATGGCACATAATTACCAGGTTTTCACCACTTGGGTTTATTGCACTTTTTCTCTTTGTTTTGCTTTTTAAAAAAAAAATTTAAAATAGGTTTTTTTCAATGTTTTGGGATTTTCTCCATGATCATTTATTTTTATACAACATGATGCTCTTTCATCTGATTTCTCTCCTTTTATACTCTTTCAACGAATACTCTTTCTTCTGATTTAGGTATAACACCTCTTTAAGTGTATTCTATTGATGGGTTCCTGAATCTCATCTCCCTCACAATCGGCTAATTTGTATGATCATCTTCCATAGGAAGATGTCACAACAAAGGGTCCTAGCCAATTTGCCTCAAATTTCCTCTTCTTCTCTCTTTCTGATTGATTTCTTGGGTTCTGTCTTAGGACGAGGTCACTAAATTGGAACTCTCTACATTTAATCTTTTTATTATAGTTCCTGGACATCCTCTTTTGGTAGACTTTGAGATGATCATAGGCTTGATGTTGATATTCCTCAAGTAACTCTAGTTCTTATAACTTGGAAACTCTATACTCTTGATCGGTTAGTATGCCATGTAGAGAAACTCTAAGGGATGGAATTTCTACCTCCAAAGGTAAAACGGTTTCAGCTCCATTCACTAGAGAAAAGGGTGTGGCTCTGGTAGGTGTTATAATGCTTGTTTTATAAGCCCAAAGTGTTGGATTTAACTGAATATTCAAATCCCTTCCGAAATCATCATCTATTTTCTTGAAAATTTTAAGGATATTTTTGTTCGAAGCTTAAGCTTGACCATTTCCTTGAGGGTAATATATTGAGAAGAAATGTTGAATGACATTAAATTTCTCACACAATTCCTTAACATCCTTATTTTAAAATTATTTTCTATTATTTCTTATTATGGCATGTGGAATACCATATCTACAAATAATATGATTTAGGATAAACATAGAAATTTTCTTTCTAGTTGCAGTTGATAAGGGTACAACTTCTACCCATTTTTTAAAGTACTCAATGGTAGTTATGATATACTTATGACCATTCTAAGAAGGAGGATATATCATTCTCATCAAATAGAAAAACCACTGATAAAAGGGCCAAGGTGTAGTTAATGGATGTAGTTCCTGTGCTAGCACATATATCAAAATCCCATGGTATTGGCACTTTGACAAATTTTAACAAACTGTCATGCATCCTTTCCCATTGTCGGCCAATAATACCCCATCCTATAGCTAAGATAAACCCACTCAATTATGACCCAAAAATACCCTCGTGAGCGTCTTGCAAGGAAATTTAGATTCCTCACTGTATAGACATCTAAGTAACGTTCTGTCAAAACCTTTGCGATACAATGTGTCAACAATAAGGGTGAAATGAGAGGCTTTGTGTATAAGGTTTCTTTTCTCATTTTAGGATGGGTCCAAGGGTAACGTATTATCTTTGAGATTTGTGTAAATCAGACCATACCAAGTAGATTCTGATGACATGTAACTGATTGAATGTTTGATAATGTTAAGTTGAAGATAATGCAAAGCATTAAATCAGGTAATGGTTTGTATTGTCATTGATGTCAACTTGATATCAGTTGTACAATCATGTACATAATGCCAAAGACTTGAGAGAATCAATAGAATAAAGGTTATGCTTTCAATAATGCATAAATGTCAAGTGCTCAATAAGTGACAGATAACACTGATGGAGTGCACACCATCGGTAAAGGCAAAGTCACAGCGATACCTAACAAGTAGAAGATAGTGTTGCTTAACGAAGAAAAACCATAGGATGCTTGACGATATAAAAATAGAGTTTCCCGATGAGTGAAAATCTAATGATGCCTGATGGACGGAGATTTTGAAGCAAACTGGAGTCATGTTGACAGAACTGTCAGTTGTCACAGACAACTAACTGAAGAATTAACCGACAGAACAGAGAGTTTAGAAAATGACAAAATATCTAACTGGAAAGAGCTAAAGATAGACTTAACTGGTTATTTTATTTGTTTTATTTGACCAGAGTTAAGTAATTGATTTAAAGAAGATTTGTATAGTTGGCAAGAAGATAACTACCAGATAAATCAAGAGTTATGCTTTAAATCAAATTGGCTAGATTGTTTTTCATGCCAAGAATCAAGAATCAAGAAATAGTGAATATCATGTCTATATAATAGACAAGATTAATTCATTTTCATAACATCACATTCACGAAAAAGGGGATTAAGGGGAGTAAATGAAAAGAGGATGCTGAAGAGAAATTGATGAAGAAGAAATTCATATAGTCTTGATCAATAAAGCTAAAGGAGAGCTAAAGAATTCTGTAGACACCGATGAACAGTGAAGCATAGCATCAAAAAGCAGAAAGTGTGGAGCACAAAGAATTGAATTGATACATTGATCAGAGAGGTAATGTACTTAAATAGATCTAAAAATTTGCAATTCAAAGTTGCATTGGAAACAGGTCATAGTGTTTCAATTTAATCATTGAAGCATCAAGTCTTTTAACAGAGTAGGACTTAACAGTCCTATATATATTGAGGTACATCCCAAGGAGTGCCAAAAAGGTTGATTCATGAAAGTAGCATTGGACTTGCCTGATACCTATTGACAGTCTAAGAAGGAGGCTGATTCAATGATGGTAGAAATAGATACGTGATACTAAGTGACAACCTCTATGTATAAAATTCTCTAACAATGTTGCACTTAACAGTGTGTTTGTAACCTTTAACAGGGTTGGTTCCTAACAGGGTTCACTTCAAAAGAGTAAAAATTTGGGGTACCGGTCCCAGTGGTTTTTCCCTTAACAGGGTTTCCACGTTAAAATTTCATGTGTTATTTGTGTATGATTCATTTCTTTATTGTTTTGTATCTGACATAGTTAACACAAGATTGATCGGTATACTCTGCTTATTTACTGAGTTTCAGTAAATAGTTATACTGCTTATCGGTAATCAAGGAGAATAAGGACAGACAAGGAAAAATGATAGACAGTTATTCATTATAAGTATTTCATGGCATGCATCTTGTAGGAACTTAATAATCTGAGGTTTATTTGATTGGTGGTTAATGTTTGAAGGATAAATTTTTGAGGCCACTGATTCACCCACCCTCTTAGTTATTACTAACAATTGGTATTAGAGCATGTGTTCTTAGAAAGGAAGGTTTCAAGACCTAAGTCAAGATCACAAGATGAACATACGAGATGTGACCAAGTTGAACAAAGACAACTTTGCTTCATGGAAAATTAGGATAAGACTCCACTTATTAGGTATTGGTAATGATGTTACTCAATTCCTAGATACTGAATATGTGTTTCCTACAGGAGTATTGACAGTAGATCAATTGAGAGAGAAGCATGAACACAACTGCATGGTTATAGAGCTTTCTTCCTCACTCTCTGATGCTGAATTTGAAGATGTCAAGGATTGCAAAATTGCAAAGAAGATGTGGGACAAATTGAAGCTTGTACATGGAGGTGATACAAATGTTTTGAGAGCCAAGGTAGAAAGCCTTAGAGGAAAATTTGATGATCTCAGAATGAAAGAAGGAGAAAGCATCACACAGTACAACACAAGAATAAAAGTATTCAATGCTATACAAGGAGTTGGAGGTACACTTGAAGAGGAGACAGTGGTAAATAAAATATTAAGAACCTTACTGCCTGTATATGCTATTAGAGTTTCTGCTTCAAGAAATGAGAGCAATAGAAAACTTTGATAATAGTGTCTTACCAAACTTAGAGTCTGCATTTAAGTCTTCTATGAGAATAAGCAAATCAAGTCATAGAAACACATCTAGAAGAGATAGTAAAAGTGAAAGTGAAATTGAAAGTGAAGAAGAAGATCTAGATGAAGTAGAAGCACTTATGGAAAGAAGAATGAAGAGAGGCAAAGGTAAATACAAAGGCAAGTTACCACTTGTATGTTTTAATTGTAAAGAGATTGGACACTTTGCTGCAAGATGTCCTAACAAAAGAAAAGATGACAGAAGTAATGACAAATCTTTTGA
>MU223935.1:1143652-1178300 GCA_018584345.1 Thuja plicata | reverse complement strand
AACCATAAAATATAAACTGTTGTTAATCGACTGTCACTAAAAGCATAACTCGGTCAATACTAAAATCCTTCAATGCCCGACCAAAACTGTAATGCCCGAGTGAACACGGTTAGAACTAAAAATCACTTTGGGCTTCTTCAATGCCCGAGAGTGCTTGGCATGAACTGACCGTGCTCAGATAGGATTAGACATTTGTGTAAACATCACTACATTTGTGTAAACATAAATGACAATACACAATTGAATAATTTTCATCAACATCTCCCTCTTTGGCATTGATGGCAACACAACATGTCATAATACAAAGAATTATAGAGCAACAGACATAAGAATCAATTTTTTATTAATGTCCTTATCTTCATTCTTATTCTCATCCAAAAACTCCGTTTGTCTTCACAATCACTGAAATACAAATTTTTCCCTCTTACATTAATCTTTGTTCTCTAATAAATTTTTCTCCCTCTATCATCAATCTCTCCATCAGTAATCTTTATGACATCATTAATCTCTCCCTCTTTGACAACCAATGCCAAAGCTACCATCCAATACACATCCAAAGAAGTTGTAATGTACCTGTTTGTACTAATTCATATGCAATAAGCTCTAAATATCTGCATCAACATGTTAAATCTGTTCTGTAGCTCGGTTGATGCATCACTAAAATGTGTTTTAGTGAGCCTTGGTTTGGGGAATCACCCCTAGATTTCCTCTAAGATACAAAAATGAATCCTTAGGTAATGGTTTTGTGAATATGTCTCCAATTTGTTCTTTAGTATTCACATATTCCAATCTTACTTCCTTGTCCTGAACCAATTCTCTCAAGAAATGATACTTTATTGCAATATGTTTAGTATTAGTATGCATCATAGGGTTCTTTGAAATGTTAATAGAACTAGTGTTGTCACATTAGATAATAACTAGTTCTTTTATTTCCTCCTTTATACTTGACAAAAACTGTTTGAACCATATGATATTTGAACAATTTACTGCTGCAACAACATATTCTACCTCTATTGTAGACTAAGAAATGCAGTTCTATTTCTTTCTTGTCCAAGAGACTAATCTCTTTCCAAGAAATAATTCTCCAACACTTGTGCTCTTTCTTTCATCAACACTTCCTTCCCAATCAACATCGGTAAAAGTATTCAAATCAAAGTTTCCTCCTTTCTTATACCATAATCCATAATCTTCGGTACCCTTAAGATATCTTAGAATCCTTTTGATATCCATTAAGTGATTCTCTCTAGGATTAGCTGATAATATTGCAACAATATCGACCGCTAATGCAATATCAGGTCTAGTGTGAACAACATATTGAAGTTTACCAATCATGGATCTGTAGATAGTCTAATTTACCTCCTTTGAATCATCATCCTTAGACAACTTATGTCCAGTAGGCATAGGTGTTCCAACTGGTTTGGAATCTTCCATTCAAAATTTCTTCAGTATCTCTTTGATGTATTTAGATTGGGTAATGTAGATACCATCCTTCATCTAATAAACTTGTAAACCAACAAAGAATTTGATTTCACCAAACATAGACATCTCAAATTCCTTACTCATAGCTTCAGAGAATGCTTTGCATAAATCATCATAACCAGTAAATAGTATATCATCCACAAATATCTCTACTAATAGTATCTTTTTCTAAGGTCCTTCTTTGATGTACAAGCTACTATTTTTATTAGTTCTCTGAAATCCAATACTTATCAAGTAACCATGCAATCTTTCATACTAGGCTCTAGGAGCTTGCTTCAGTCCATACAATGCTTTGTGTAGTTTGCAAACCATATTATTTTTGATAGGATCTACAAAATATTCAGGTTGCTCAATATAGACTTCCTCTTCTAGAATTACATTCAAGAATGCATATTTTACATCCATTTAATATACATTTAAACCTTTGTGTGCAACATATGCCATAAGAGTTATGACTCCTTCAAGTCTTGCAACAGGAGTAAAAGTTTCTCCATAATCAATACCCTCTTCTTGAGCATATCCTTTACATACTAGTCTTTCTTTGTTCATGGAAACTTATCCTTTTTCATTCATCTTATTTCTGAAAACCCACTTAGTACTAATCACATTCTTATCTTTTGGTCTAGGTACAGGTTTTGTTCTTTTCTATCCACTCAATTTCTTCATTCATTGCTTTGATCCAGCTTTCATCATTCAATGCATCTTTAATAGTTCTAGGATCAATTTCACTAAGAAAACATGTACCTTTGATTTTGTTCCTTATCATTATACCTTATGTTTGATCTCCAATTATTTTCTTAGGTACATGATACCTTCTAACATACTTTACAAGCATAGGTTCCTTCCTCTTTGATTCTGGGCTTGATCCACTAGGTTCACCATGCTAAAATATTTTGTTCTATTGTTCAATCTAATACTTAGGTTCCACTGTATTAGACTCGGGTGCCTCTGTCTGAGACTTGTGTGCCTTTATCTGTGACTCAGTTCCCTCTATCTGTGACTCAGATTCTTCATTCTGAGACTTATTTTCTTCAGTTAGCAGCGCTGGTTGAATATTTTGCAACAAGATTTGTGCTGATGAATTCAGTGGTTGACATGGTTGATGTCCAATCACCATTGCTTGTGTCTTAGGTATAGTATCAGGCTCCTAATACAGAAAATTCCTATAGTCCTCAGGCTCTTTACTACTTTATTCTTCATTTCTCTTTGCAAACTCATCAATCTTTACATGCACACTTTCTATGACTTTATGAGTAGTAAGATTCAAACATTTATATGCTTTTATTTTGCAGAAGTAGCCTAGGAATATACCTTCATCACCTTTTACATCAAATTTTCTATTTCTTGCTTCCTTCAAGATGTAACATTTACTTCCAAATACTTTGAAATAATGAACATTAGGTTTATAGCCATACCATAATTAAAAAGGTGTCTTCTTAGTACCTTTCTTCAGTTGAACTCAGTTCAAGGTGTGAATTGTAGTGCTGATGGATTCCTTCTAGTATTTGGTAGCAACATTCTTTCAATCATCAAAGTTCTTTCACAATCCGTAATGGATATGTTCCTTCTTTCTGCTATACCATTCTGATGTGGTGTACCTGGGGAAGATACTTATCTCTTGATTCCTCTTTCGTTATAGAATTCATTGAACTCATTAGAAATGAATTTTCCTCCTCTGTCAGATCTTAGGCATTTAAGTTTCTTTCATGTTTCATTTTCAACTTTGGCAAGGTACCACTTAAACTTGTGATTTTTCCTTGAGGAACATAACAGTCATCATTTTGGAATGGTCATCAACAAATAGAATGAAATACTTCTCACATGTGTAACTTGTTGTTCCAATTGGTCGACACAAATCAGTATGCACCAATTCTAGGACTTCTTTTGTATTGTAATTCTTGCTCTTGAAACTAGTTTTGCCCATCTTCCCAATTTGACATTGTTTGCATATTGCTAATTCAGGTTTCTTTAAAATAGGAGTACCTCTTACTCTTTTTTTCTTGCTTATGTTGATCAGGTTATCAAAATTCACATGACATAACCTTTTATGCCATAACCAGCTTTCTTCTACTTGTGCAATAAAACATGAACATTCATTGAGATCAAGATAATATAGATTACCTTTTGTTTGCTTGCCAGTTCCAACTAGGTTTCCCTTACCATCCAGGATCTTGGCCTTACCATTCATGAATTCTACCTTGAAACCAATGTTATTCATTTGTGCCACACTTAGTAGATTACGCCTTAGTCTTTCAACCCAATAAACATTATCACATTTGATTCCTTCAGTTAGAGAAATACAACCTTTACCTTTCACATAGCAGGGTTCATCATTCCCAAAATTGACACTCCCACCATCATAGTGCTCAAGATGTTCAAATTTGGTTTTATCACCATTCATGTGGTGAGAACAACCACTATCAATTATCCAAGTGTCATTCTTGCTAATATGAGAGTATAGTGTTATCTTTTCATTATCTTCATTGTCTGACTCATCGTTAATAGAAATATAAACCATTTCATCTTCATCTACATCACTATCAAAATCTTTAGCAATACAACAAGATTTCTTACCTTTGTCCTTGTAGCTTTTCAAATATTTCTTGCCTTACTTGTTGAACTTTCTCTCACCTTTGTCTTCCTTGTTTGGACACTTAGTAGCAATGTGACCAACCTCATCACATCAAAAGCAAATCAATGGTATTCTTCCTTTGTACTATCCTTTTCCTTTTGTAGCTCTCCTTGCAAGTAATACTTCAATGATTTCTAGATCTTCATCATCAGATTCATCATCAGTGTCATTGTCAATCTATTTTCCTTTCATCTTTCCAAGGTTTAATTTTGCTTTGAATGTAGACTCAAGATTGCTAGGATTAGGAGAATAATTTTCAAATTTATCCAACTCAAAAGTTGTAAGTCTTCCAACCAATCCATCTAGAGCATCATTACTGCATCTCATCTCTTGAATAGCTGAAACTCTAATTGCATAAATAGGAAGTAAATTTCTCAATACCTTGCTGACCATTATTTTATCTTCAATTGTTCCACCGGAAGCTCTGATTGTACTGACACTTTTCTTGATTCTTTCACTGTACTTTGTAATGTCTTCTCCTTCTTTCATTTTCATCAGATCAAACTGACCTATGAGACTTTCTACTTTGGATCTCTTTACATTGGTATCTCCTCCATGTATATCATGTAGTTTCTTCTACATATCATATGTAGTAGGGCAGTCCTTGACTTCATCAAATTTGGAATAGCTGAGTGAAGAAGAAATATCAATCATCATTATGTTATGATGCTTCATGTCCACCATTTGTTCCACAGACATAGGTCTCGGCGGTTCCACATACTTGTGATCTAGGAATTGAAAACCAGTGTCTCCAATAGTAGATTGATGTAGCCTCATCAAATATTTCCATGCAATGAAGTTGTCCTTGTTAATCTTAGGGATCTCCCTTCTGTAAGACATCTTTGATCTTTAGCTTAGGCCTTTAAACCTTCCTAGTAAGCACTTGGTGCTCTGATACCAATTTTTGGAAATGAGTTGAGTAACTGAGAGGGGAGGGGTGAATGAGTTACCACAAAAAAAATCCAAGTCCCTTAGATGTCTTAAACAAATTTATCACTGTTGATCAGTTAACACAGATATTTTACTGTCACTCGGTTAACATAGCAAATCTTAAGATATTAACTATGATTATCCTTTAGTAATTAATTGCAGAAACATAAACCACAAAGAAAATAAAATATACACAGATAACACCAAGATTTAACGTGGAAACCCAATATGGGAAAAATCACCAATTGCAACTAGTCACTGTTTTTCACTCTTCTGAAGTGAGCCCTGCTAGGAGCCAACCCTGTTAAAGGTTACAATAACAAACTGTTAGGTGTGACCCTATTAGAGGATTTAATCACCCTGTAAGGAGTGGCCTTGTTAGAGGTCTTCAAACACTTCAATGTAGAGATGTCACCTTGTGAGAGGATTTACAAAATACTATTAAGTCTACTCTGTTAAGAGATTTTGATCACTACTACAATTGTTAGAAAGTAACAATGGATTGACCTGTTTTGAGAAGCAACTATATTAATTTTCTGATTCAGATCTCTTCTATGGTTTTAATTACTTGATCCTCACTGATCAGATATTCTGTTGCAGCTCTGTGTGCTTTGTCCTCAATTAGAATCCCATCTATATTTTCCTCCACACTTCATGCCATAAACACATATCTCACTTTCTTTCTTACACCATATTCAATCCAAACTTGACGTTATATATATGATAAGCCTTTTCAAGTCGGCCTTAATAACCTTCCAAATAATTAATTAAACTTAAGTTTGTCATCTTCATATAACCAATTAACCATAAAATATAAACTGTTGTTAGTTCGCTGTCACCAAAAGCATAACTCGGTTAATACTGAAATCCTTCAATGCCCGACCAAAATTGTAATGCCTAAGTGAACTCAGTTAGAACTGAAAATCACTTTGGTCTTCTTCAATTCCTGAGATTTCTTGGCATGAACTGATTGTGCTCAGATAGGATTAGACATTTGTGTAAACATCACTACATTAATGTAAACATCAATGACAATACACAATTGAATAATTGTCATCAGCACTTTCTTGAAGGAGAAGTCTAATACATTTCAAAAATTCAAAGCATTCAAGGCATTGGTTGAGAAGGAATCAGGTAAGAATTTAAAATTTTTAAGATCTGATAGAGGAGGTGAGTTTACTTCTGTAGAATTTGTTAAGTACTGTGAAGATAATGGAATCAAGAGACAATTGTCTACACCAAGGAATCCACAAAAAAACCATGTTTCAGAGAGAAAGAACATAACTATAGTGGATGCTGTAAGGACTATATTGATTCAAGGTGATGTACTGAAGATGTATTGGAGAGAACCAATTAGTACTATTGTTTACAAACTGAACCAAGTGCAAGTAAAGAAAGGAAGAGATAAGAAACCTTATGAGCTATGGTATGGTCACTCACCTAATGTTAAATATTTTAAATTTTATGGCAGCAGATGTTACATTAAGAGGGATGATTACACATGCAAGTTTGATCCAAAAAGTGTTGAACATATTGTCTTGGGTTATTCTAGTAAAAGAAAAGCATATAAGTGTTTAAATAAGAGAACTAACAAAATTATTGAGAGTGCAAATGTAAAGGTGGATGAATGGGTATGTGCACCAAGTTGTGGACCAAAAAGGGAGGTATAAATGGACACATTTTTTCTGAAATTGGATAAACCTGAACTTGGAACAGGTGTTTGAGGGTCATGCACTCAAAATAAGATGTGTCAAAAATAAAAAGTGCAGTACTCTGAATATAGTTTCTAAAATAATAAATTTTTATAAAAAAACCGATAAGATTAAGAGGGTCAAACCTTGCGCGCGCAAAAACACATTCCTAATTTTTTTGGAAAAACATAACATAGTTGTTTCTGTGCGCGGTAAAAAATATATTGTTATATTAAGTATTTTTTAAATCCCTTAGGTAGGATGATAGGTAAGAGTGGGATCTATAAGTTGTGTATTTTTTTGTAATTTTCCGATGAGTATTGTTTTTTCTGTGATTTTTTGAAGTGATCACATCTTGAAAATTTGGTATCAAAATAATTGAAAATGAAAACTTTTTTTTAAAAAGTGTATAGAATCAAGTGTAGAACAATAATATGTAATTTATTTGTAATTTTTTCAAGTATATAAAAATTTATTAAAAAAAATGGTAGACATATGTCTATGAGGACAATCAAGACACTGGTAAAGAAAATTAAAGTTTACTATGCTAATGTTGTCCAAAAATATAAAATTTATATGGTTAGAAAGCTAAGAAGATGTATGAGATTATGGTGAAAATTATAGAGCTACCCTATTGACAAATTGCAAACCTGATGAAGATAAAATTGAGAATTCATCTTACAAGATGAAAAAATGTCTAAAAGAAAAAAAAATGGATCGAAAATGAGCCTCCAAGCCTTTGGGTCATTTTCCAAAGATCTTCCCAAGACATAACCCGATCGGGTTTCTAAATTTCAAATAACATGATCAGGTTTTGAAAAGCAAAAAGTACTTCAAAACTTGATCGAGTTTTGAAAAAGTAAAAATTATGCATTTTATTCTCCATAACCCGATCGGGTTTTGAAGAAACTAAAATAGACTTTGCTCTGGAAGCCATAACTTCCACATACAGAGTCTAATTGACTTCATTCAAAAAGCCTAGAAAATATCTTGAGACGATCTAAGACATGATTAACCTACAATAATCTTTAGGCATCAACATTTTTTCTACCATCCACTTGAATCAAGTAAGGTATAAAATAGGTATGCATTATTGCCCATACATGCAACATATAGGGAAATCAGTATGCTCACTCTAGAGAGAGAGAGAGAGAGAGGGAGAGCATATTGATTTTCCTATACGTTGCATGTATGGGAAATAATGAGTACCTATTTTATACCTTACTTGATTCAAATGGATGGTAGAAAAATGTTGATGACTAAAGATGATCATAGGTTAATCATTTATTAGATCATCTCAAGATCTTTCCTATGCTTTTTTTATGGAGTCAATCGGACTCCATATGTGGAAGTTATAGATTCCAGAGAAAAGCCTATTTTAATTTCTTCATAACCCGATCGGGTTATGGAGAATAAATGCATAATTTTTACTTCTTCAAAACTCGATCGAGTATTGAAGTAATTTTTGATTTTCAGAACTCGATCGAGTTATTTGAAATTTAGAAACCCGATTGATTTCTGAGACAGGTTGAGTTTTTTTTATAATATTTTCTAGGCTTGGTTACCAAGCCTAGAACAATTTTGAATTTTCAATAACCCGATCGGGTTATATGAAATTTGAATTTTTTTTAAAGATGTGTCCAATTTTTTGGTTCACAACTTGGTGCACATACCCGGATACCTTGAGAAATCTGGTGATTCAAGCAAGAAAGTGACAAAGCATAATCAGGAGATTTTGTATATTGAACCAGAAATGCATGAACCAACAGATCAAAACAATGTGGGAGAAGTGATTCAACTAAAAGAAGAAGAAGCTCTTCAACCTGAACCGGTGATACCTAGAGAAAGTACTTGTTTGATTTCCAAGTATGAGCCTAAGAAATTCAAGGAAGCAATCAAGGATGAAGATTGGGTAAAAGCTATGGTAGAAGAACTTGATCAAAATGAGAAGAGTAATACATGGGCACTTGTTCCTAGACCCAAAGATAAAAATGTGATTGGTACCAAATGGGTTTTTAGGAATAAATTGAATAAAGATGGGGATGTGATCATAAACAAGGAAAGGCTTGTATTTAAGGCCTATGCACAAGAAGAAGGACTAGACTATGGAGAGACTTTTTCTCCAGTAAAAATTCTGGAAGGGGTAATAATTCTACTTTCTTATGTTGCTTATAAGAAGTTAAAAGTTTTTAAAATGGATGTCAAGTCAGCTTTCTTGAATGGAATTCTTGAAGAAGAGGTCTATATAGAACAACCCGATGGTTGTATATTGACAAAGGACAAGGAAATGGTATGCAAGCTACAAAAGGCACTTTATATACTAAAATAATCTCCAAGGGCATGTTATGAAAGGTTACATTCTTATCTTATTCAGATTGGCTTTAATAGAAAAATTAATGATATAAATGTGTACCTAAAACTTGAAGAAGATAAGTTGTTGGTAGCTGAAGTATTTATTGATGACATAATCTTTGGAGGAAATAATGAGATGAGTTTGACATTTACTGAAGAAATGAAGGAGTTTGAAATGTCAATGATTGGGGAGATCAAATTACTTATTGGATTGTAGGTTTCACAACTATATATATATATATATATATATATATATATATATATATATATATATATCAGTCAATCCAAATACGTGAGAGAAGTACTCAAGACTTTTGGTATGGATGAATCCAAACTAGTTGAACCCTTATGGTAATAGGATGTAAATTGTCTAAGAATGATGAATTTGATGTAGTATGTGCCACTTTATATAGATCTATGATCGGTAAGCTGTAGTATGTTATTCATAGCAGACCATATATTTCTCAAGAAGTTGGTATAGTGGCTTTATTTCAATCAAATCCTAAGGAGTCTCATATGGTTGCAGTCAATAGGATATTCAGGTATTTGAAAGGGACAATTGACTATGGTCTATGGTATGCTCATGATGGTGATTTTTCTTTGAGTGTGTTTATTGATGCTGATTGGGTAGGAAATGTTGATGATAGAAAGATTACAAGTGGTGGTGTATTATTTCTAGGTTAAATGCTTATATGTTAGACAAGTAAGAAGCAAAGTGTTATCTCACAATCTACTGCAAAAGTAGAATATGTAGAAGAAACTATAAATTGTACACAAATTGCATGGATGAAGCAGATTCTTGAAGGTATCAAAGAAAAGATGACTGAACTGGTAACTATTTTTTGTGACAATAAAAGTGCAATAAATATTTCCAAGAACCTAGTAATGCATTCCAAGACTAAGCACATTTCAATTAAGTATCACTTTCTGAGAGAGAAAGAGGTGAAGTTGGAATATGTACCAACAAAGGAGAAAATAGAAAATATCTTCAACAAGCCACTACCTAAGGATACTTTTGAGTAACTTAGAGGTAAGCTAGGGGTTATGACCCTACCTGAACATAACTAAGATGTTGTTGGTGCATCAATCTAGTGGATTTATTGCCATATCTTTTAGTGTGGATTGATGTTCATGGGACTACTCCTTAGGGGGAGCAATCAGAAAGAGATGAAGATAGTTGCAACAAATGATGTATTAGGCTTATTGTTCCTTTCATATTATTGTTAAAGGGGGAGAAGAGAATAGAAGAGTAAATATTGGGGAGAAGATCATGAGAAGAGCAAGTCAAAAAAACTTAGCTAAGGGAGAGCATTTTTTATATTTAGTTTTCTTCGTATTTTTGGTGTTGTCATCAAGGCCAAAGGGGGGAGATTGTTAGCATAAATTATACAAAGATAAAGTTGAGTATGTTATGTGTTTGATGAAGATCAGATGATATGTTGATCAATTATGATGCTGTCATTGATGTCAACTTAATGTTTGTTGGTTGACAATGTGCCTATTATATTGATGTATGTTCAAGAGGTTTAATCCAGAGCTATCGGAGTTGGCATGCACGATCGTAAAGAAATACTAAGTGATGTCTCTAGATGTTTTATCCATGAATGCAGGGGTTGATCTTATATTTGGTGTGACTTATGTTTGATTGAAGGTTGAAAGGTCAACATGAAGAAAAATATGAGGCCAAGAAGGAATGATTTGATGTTTGTGTCAAATAAGTTTTGATTCAAATATTGTGGCTCATGATATATTATCTTGAATATGTTAGGAGGTTGTTTTTGCGACCAAATCATGATTTAATGACCATAAGACCAATTTTCAAGTGACAGAAGGTCATTCAATAAAAAGTCATAAGAAGTTCTTAGAACAACCAGTCAGATCCTTTACCGGTGATGATGCAGCGTGTTGCAGTAAGTGATTATGTGTTCCAGGGATCATGGTGATATTGAATATTAATGAGGATTGATGAGTTGGCATTTTCATGACCATTATGATCATATTTCTTGGAGGTTATGCAAGAACATTGGAAAGTGTGTTTTGGTTTGAATTTTCTTTGTCAAATCGATGTGCGATGGATTTGAAGACCGACCTAAGTTTGTTAGCGAGTGTGATAGATTGTTAACACATTTTATAGTTTGTTCATTGAGCATGAACAATTGTAAAATTTTTTGTAAGGTGGTTAATTTCCCCAATGAACTTGTAATGTATAAATATGTAAAATGATGAAAAGTACAAGTGTAGATTGTGGATGTAGAGGTGTGATTGAGAGAATAGAGAAGAAAGAAGATTTTTCGTATGTGAAGAAGAGATTGAGCTTGAACTAGATTTTTATTAGCAAAGAGTGCTACTTTCTCAGATTATTTACTTGTTGATTCCTAACAGTTTCATCAAGCTAAATCCTTTAACTGCATAGATCTTAACAGGTTTGAATTGTAAGTCCTTTAACTAGGTGACTCTTTAATTAGGGTTTGAAATCCTTTAACTAGGTTACTCCTAATAGGGTAAAGATTCTAATAGGGATATGGGTAAATCCCTTGATCGAGTGACTCCTAATAGGGTATTTCTCTTAATCGAGCATTTGTAAGCTTTTAAAAGGGCTAAGCTCTTAGCCGGGTGTACTTTAGAAGAGTGCAGGTTTTTGTGGGTGCCATCCCCGAACGTGGTTTTTCCCAGTTGGGTTTCCACAAGAAAAACTTTAGTGTTATTGTGTGTCATGGTTGTGGATGTTTATCTTTATTATTTATTTTTTCATGCAATGGATGTCTATTGATGCAAGTGGTTGAATGGTTGATGAAAAGTTTGAATTTTTAGATTACTGATTCAACCCCCTAATGAGATTAATTTTCCATTAGTATGAAAAGAACACTTTCGGTAAGCATACACTGAAAGATAGGACAAAGAGAAAACTAAAAATGCAGATACAAGAGATCACCGAAAACTGATGACACAATTTTGTGTGTACACCAAAAATGCAAAGTCAGAAGGATAAAGAGGAACCTGACAGAGGAACCTGAAGTGCAGGATAAAGTGCAACCTGAGAGATAGTCAAAGAGAAAACTGAGAGAACGGTTCAAGAAAGGAACCCAAAAGAAAGTCAACTGACTTTAGAGAATAACCGACCATCAGAAATCAAAGTCAGCTGCAGCCCGTAGAAAGTGGATCTAACCTCCACGTCAGATAAAAAAATATTATTCTATTTATAGAATCTTGATGTTCTTTTAAAGTCATTTATTTAGGGACAAGAAACATGAATGTAAGTGCTTTAATTAGTCTAACTAATTTAAAACACATAAACTAGGAGATCAAGGTAAAGTTGTAAACCTGATCTTAGAGATAACATTATTTTACGTGAAACTTGATGAAGTCAATCCATCTTATAAATAGATGATGCAATCATTCATATACACGTGTGAATATAGAAGAGAGGATGAATGAAGCCTACGAGCACATCTATGGATCAGATTGAAATTTTCATGAACCAGAACAACAAAAGGTGAATTTGGTTATCAGAACCAAGAACAGAGGCTACCAAGAATCAGAGGTATTACTCAATCACATTAGGTGATATATCTTTATATGTAAACTTAAAAGGATCTGTAATCAACAATAGGAGATTGCATATACCAGGTCAAATTGTAATTTTCTATCATTCTAACAAGTGAAGCAAAGTGTTAAAATCCTTTCAAGGAAGGTGGATTTAACAGTCCAACTATAAATCTCTTAACCGAGTGCACACTCAATAGTGTTGCTAAAGCTCTTAACTGAGTAGAATTTAATAGGTCTCCAGAGATACTCTTAACCAGGTAGATCATCAGAAGTGATCAATTGTAAGCCTTAACCGGCCCCTTCCAATCTGCAGATAGTGAAGATTTTGTGGGTGTCATCCCCACTGCAGTTTTTACTTCCTAATAGGAGTTTTCTGTGATATCATATCTTGTGTTATGTGTCAATTACTTTCATGAATGTTTCTATGAATTTTCACATGTATGTTAAGTTTATGAATTGATATATCTTACATCAAGATAGTATAGATCAGATGGTTGGATAAACAATTGATTACACAAAGGTTAATTGATTAAAGGATACAAAATTTTTAGAGGTATTGATTCACCCCTCCCCTCTCAGTACACACTTTCCATTAATTCCAACAATTGGTATCAGAGCTAAGTCTCTTCTTTGGAAAAGCTTAAAGGCTTAAGAGAAAAGAGCATACAATGGAGAAGTACATACTTGACAAGAATATTGAAAATAAGAAACTAGAAATTCAGATCTTCTATGAGCAGTATAAAGAAGCTAAAATCATTATGAGACATATGTTAGATGAAAGAAAGATTAAGGCATCTTGTTGTAATGAAGAAGATTATCATGAGGAAGAGATACCAGATTTCTTTGAGTCTTCAGGATCAACTAAAAGCAAAGCATCAAACACATCAGAAGAAAGCATCACAAGCCTAACTGAAATCAATCAACATCTGGCTGGACAAGTAAAATCTCTGCAAATCGGTCAAGAGACATAGATGGTAAGAATGATTGATGTCATGAACAATGCTAGACAAGCTAAAAAAGAAAGAACACTAGCTATTGATGATAGAAGGAAGATTACATAAAAGTTACAAGAGAAAGAGTCTGAAATATAGAAACTTGCAGAGCATCACCATGAGATTACAAATGAGATTATTCTTATGAGTCAAGAGGAAAACATAATGAATTTTGAACTCATTGAAAGAGTAGAAGCTATCAGTGAGCTAAGGGATGAGAATGAAAAGTTGAAACATGAAATAAGAATTCAGCAGCAACATAATGAAGTTATAAAGAAAGTTGAAGAAAGCAATAAAAGAATGGATGATTTTCTCAAAGGACAATGAAGAGTCAACAACAACACCGGTCTAGGCTTTACCGAGAATGGAGAATCATCAAATCAAGCTGATCCAAAGAATGTCTATGAAAATTGAAGACCAATAAAAATTACATGCAATCATCGGGGAAAGAAAGGCCACACATCAAATGTATGCAGAGGCAAATTGAAAGGTATTCCTAAATCTACATATTCATTCATAGGATTTTGTTATAAATGTAACAAGAAAGGACATAAAGTAGATGAATGTAAGTCTGAGATGAAACAACCTAAGAAGGAAGCCTACATGGAAAAATAATGTCCTACTTGCAAAATTAATGGGCACACAGCTCTTGAATTTTGGAAAAATAAAAGACAAGCATGGAAGCCTAAAGGTCAAGAAACTCCCTATCAACCAAAAAAAGTTGGTAACCAGTATGTATGGGATTACAACACTTGGACAACTTGTACAACATGTGGAAGATTTGGTCACATTGCTACAAACTGCATGAGACAGTGGACTAGAAAGTCTAGAGGATGTACTAACCCCAGAATGGCATGTTTATACTGTCATAAAGTTGGTCATCTCAAGAAAGACTGTAGAGACCGAATGACAGAAACTAGCACATATCCCAATGGAAACACCATTGAAGACATCCAGAGAATGAGAGAAAAAATATGGAGAAGAGCTTCAAACAATGATGAAGCTAGACCGCGCAATACAAATGGTGACACCACATCCAATGGATTCAGTGACATCACCACACCCACCTAAGCAGAACAAGTAAGTATGGAACTACATTACACTATGTATTATTTTACATCAGTTTCATAATATGTTGATGAAATTCCAAATTAGCATAAGTAAAGGTGCATCATGGTATTACTTGTTAAAATCTGTGATAAATATTCTATTGGGTAATAAATATTGAAATTCGTCGAAATACACTCAAAACTGAAACTACCAACACTTACCGAGAAGCGTTGATTAAAATAAAAAAGCAAATTTTCCAGTGTAAACCAAGACGCATCGGTAATCAAGGAAAGTGAACAAGTTGTTTGCAACACTGAAACTCGTTGGTAAAAGTGAAGAGTTAAATGACCACCCTGAAATATCACATTGTCATCGAAGAGAAGTTAATGTTCAAACCAACGAACTCCGTCTTCAAACATCGAGGAGTTGTTGAGCATTAATGACTCATTTTTTAGGGAAAAAAACTATAAAAAGGTGACAAAAGGGTCTCATTGTTGACCACAACCAGAACAGAGTGATGAGAACAAATTTTGTGCAAACAGTGATAGGATCACAAAGCAACTGAAACTTGACATAGAGTACTCCAAGAAGATCAGTTCAATCACTACTGGTGTAAACAATAAGTTCTACGACAACTGACAACTCTATTTTACACATTTCTCAGAAAGCCCTAAGTCTAAAAAATGGCCACGAATTCAAGAACCACCAAATCGAAGAACATCAAGAAGGATGAGGTTAAACTCATCAAGAATTTTGCATGTGAGGAACCACACTACAAGATTTACCCTGAGGTTGCCTCACAACCCAACAATACTGGAGAATTTTCGTGAATACTAGCTAGGGTTTTTCTCGTCAAAGACCTGCGAGCATACATCCACTGTAAGATTGCAGAAATCAAAAATTTAGAGGTAGAACAAGCTTACAAGAAGCTATGTAATGAAGATGGAACCATAAAAGATGAACATAAACACATAGAGGTGAAAGGGATCACTAATGCTCTGTTATTCCTGAAGGTTTTCAAAACTGAGTGGATTCAGTTAGTACTAAGCCGAATGCACAATCAAAAACTATGGCTAGATGAACCGAAGATGATAACCCGAGATGTTATCCATGCAGTCACTGGGTACCCTATAACCAAAAAGGTAAAAGAATTGAAGCACCCACCCAAGGCTGAGATTGAAAATAAAACAGGAGCCAAATGGGATGACAGAGGATTGAAGGTATCCACTATTAACGATGATGAGATGAAATTCGGAGCATGTGTCCTAGGTTAAAAATTATTTCAAGCCAGCAGGATGAACAACATAGCATTTGGTGCAGTGGACACAACATACAAGATTATGAAGAAGGGAACTCAGTTGGATTTATATGAACTTCTACTAAACGAGTTAGAAGAGAATAAATGAAGACTATAAGGAATGCAAAGACAAACACATGTAAGTTTGGCTCACTTATTATGTGCATTTTATTTTACTTTCAAGAAACATTTCTATCTATAGGAGATGTAAAATGGGATACCACAAGGCCAGTCACCATGTAGATCAGTGAACACATAACCTCACTGGGTGACAATTTTCAAACAGTCATGGATGAATACTTTACTGTATTCAAAGACCGAATGCAGAAGAGGGTAAGAATCCTTGAGAAACTTATTGAGAAGTTCAAAGATGAAATACGTTTCATGGTTGATACAAACCACACTTATATCAAGCCTTTTGTACCAAGGACAACATGGCTAAAATGATTAGAATATGAGATAAATATTGATCAAGAATATAAAGAAATTGATGCATTGATAAATGAACCATTAGATAAGAAACAACCTAAGTTTGGGACTTATGAGGAGGCCAAATCAAGAATCAAATCTGGCCTAGTTGTAAAGCAAATTGTCAGGAAAAAGGACAAAATGGTCAAGAACCTCAAGAAAATACTGTCGACAATAGAGGAAGAAACTGAATAGGAAGAAGAAGTTGAAAAGGAGGAAGAGACCAAAGGACAGCTACCTATCGGTGAAGCTACAGAAAATAATGACTCTGAGGCCATAGAGTCAGATTCACCACCTCCTCCATCAACTAAAAATCCAAGAACCACAGGTGCTTCTAGAAAAAGAAGCCAAACATCTAAGGATTCAAGTCCTTCACCTTTGAAGAAAGGACAAGTAAGAACCTACAAGAGAAAATCGGCCGCACTGAAAAGAGGGCCAAACAAAAGAATAAGGAAGCTCATCAGAACCAGAGAAGACATTGAGGACACCGAACAAGATGAAGGTGTACAAGTAGAAAAGACTAAGGTTCCATAAAACATTGATGAGGTATGTAAATCTATTGCAAATTCAGGATCTATCACAGATTCTAAGATTAGAAGATGGTTGAAAATGGATCCAGAAGATCAGAACAAAGTTGAAGATGCCATCATTGCAAAGATGTATAAATTCAAGTATGTACCAATTCAATTTGAAGGTAATAATGTAACAAGGGAACTCTTGGACAGATTATATGCTAGATGGACATTTGCCTAAAGAATGAGAAGGAGATAAGAGAAAGAGTACTTGTTTCTCTTATGCCTCCTAAATCCAAGAGGGGAGAAATTGATGAGATGATGGAGAACCATAAAAAGGAGCTCTCACCCAAGTTGAGAGCCTACAAATTTCTTGAAGGGAGGCTTATAGAGCTTGAACAAGAAAGAAACAAGAAATGGAGTAAAATACTCAATAGACCTATTCAGGAAGCTCGCCCCAAGAAAGACCTACAGTAGGAAGATGATAATAAGGCAGCTCAAGAACAGATATTAATCAAAGATGTAGAAGATGACACATCAGTTGAGTTAGACAAGGAAGAACAAGACACAACCGGTGACAAAAATATGGATGTTGTAGATGAGACATGGCCAGACACAACCAAGGACAACATTGTGTATAACACAATCATTGACATAACAGATGATCCAACAGAAGTAAAGAAAGATGAAGATGTCAATGTTACCAAGGACACAACCGATGATCAGGACACAACATTTGATACTGCACAAGTGAACATACCAGGCAACATGCCAATATTGATACAAGCCATCAATATTCTACAAGAAAAAGAAAAGTCACCTGAAAAAGATTCAAGCATTCCCGAGGATGCATGGGATGAAGGAAAGAAAGACAACATCGATGATCATAAGGACATCGGAGACACTCACATTGAGACCGAAACTAACAAGGTTACAATAGTAGAATCAAAGAAAATAGATGGAGAGACAACCGAGAAGGATGCATAGACGAAGATAGATGAAGTGCATAAGGACACCGATGAAGGAGAAAAACCCAAAGATGGCACTCCTGAGGATACCAAAAAAGTTGCTATCGATAATGTAAAGGTTTATGTGGAGACGTCTACAGAAAAATGACAAGCTGACACTGAAACAAAGCAGCAAAAAGAGGTAACACCACAAATCACTTCATCAAGAACAATGGACAAAGCCGAGAAATCGACAATGGTTCTACATTCAAGTGTAACTCAAAAGAAGAAGAAGAAATCCAAGAAGAATAAGTTGGAAGTCACTTTAGATGAAATCATTGAGATACCCAAATGTGACCCAACTACACTTGATTATGAAGCAGTGAAAGAATAGGGTGAAATATCCCAAAGGAAGGCATTACAAGAGAAGCTGAGGAAAAAACACCGAGACTCCATAGTACTGGAAAAAACAAGGGACATATTGCACCAAATTGTACCCAATGTTGATGTTGATCAGAATAAACCAATACTTGATCAACTAGCCACTCTAACTGAAGCCATTACAACATAGAACATTGATGCAGAGAAGGAAATTGAAGAGAGAGAAGAGCAGAAGTACCAGCAGAAACTTGTTGAGAACATCAGCTAAGAAGTGGCAGTTAACAAGGTAAAGATTTCAGAATTCATTAGTGAATTGGATCCTATTATTGTTGAAGCTATTTCCTTGATTCAACAACTAAGCACACTGGAGAAATTCACTAAGGAGCATAGTGAAAATATAGAAAAGTTAGATTCTGATCTAGCTAATAGTGCTAACAACTTAACCACCGGAGACAATGCAATTAAGTTGCATTATGAAAATATTATTGAGATCAAAAGGTTAAGGCAGGAAGTGTGCGAAGTAGAGACACAATTTAGGGAAGAAGTCATCGAGCTCCAAGCTCAACTTCTACCAAATTTAACACTGCTTCAATAGCACATCAGTTCAGCAAGAGAACTAATAGCAACCCCTGAGATGTCTATAGCAGACAACATCTACGATATGCATTCAAAGATCACACTCAAGCACATGTCTCTAGAGAGCTTGAAGGAACAATGGGAGAAGATGATGGAAGACATGAAGTCTTCACACTCTCACATTTTTGATAAACTATAAGGTATACACCTTTTCCCTTAATATCAAAAAAGGGGGAAATATATAATATGTACAGATAGGCAAGCAACTATACAGTACTATCGAACAAGGGGAAAATAATGATATACCTGCATATACATAGGGGAGTCATGAAATGAATAAGGATTATATATGTTGTACATACTTAACATTCTGTTAGTATTTTGCACATATCAATTTTTGATACTAATGTCAAATGGGGAGATCGATGACATTAATTTGCCATTAGTATGCAAAGAACACTTTTGGTAAGCATAAACCGAAAGACATGACAAAGAGAGAACTAAAAATGTAGATACAAGAGATCGCCAAAAACTGCTAAGTATAAAGAAAACCGACGACACAATTTTGTGTGTACACTGAAAATGTAAAGTCAGAAGGATAAAGAGGAACCCAAAAGAGGAACTCGACGTGTAGGATATAGTGCAACCCAAGAGATAGTCATAGAGAAAATTGAGAGAACAGTTCAAGCAAGGAACCTAAAATAAAGTCAGCTGACTTTAGAGCATAACCGACCATCAGAAACTGAAAGTCAGTTGCAGCCTGCAAAAAGTGGATCTGACCTCCACGTTACATAAAATATTCTTATTCTATTTATGGAATCTTGATTTGTTTTTAAAACCATTTCTTTAGGGACAAGTTCAACATTAATGTAAGTTCTTTAATCAGTCTAACTAATTTAAAACACATAAACTAGGAGATCAAGGCAAATTTGTAAACCTGATCTTAGAGTTAACAATGTTTTACGTGAAACTTGATGAAGTCAATCCATCTTATAAATAGATGATGCAATCATTCATATACATGTGTGAATATATAAGAGAGGATGAATGAAGCCTACGAGCACATCTATGGATCATACTAAAAGTTTCATGAACCAGAACAACAAAAGGTGAATTTGGTTATCAGAACCAAGAACAGAGGCTACCGAGAATCAAAGGTATTACTCAATCACATTAGGTGATATATCTTTATATGTAAACTTAAAAGGATCTGTAATCAAGAATAGGAGATTGCATATACCAGGTCAAATTGTAATTTTCTATCATTCTAACAAGTGAAGCAAAGTGTAAAAATCCTTTCAAGGAAGGTGTATTTAACAGTCCAACTATAAATCTCTTAACCGAGTGCACACTCAACAGTGTTGCTAAAGCTCTTAACCGAGTAGAATTTAACAGGTCCCCACAGATACTCTTAACCGGGTAGATCATTAGAAGTGATCAATTGTAAGCCTTAACTGGCCCCTTCCAATCTACAGATAGTGAATATTTTGTGGGTTCCATCCCCACTGTAGTTTTTACTTCCTAACAGGAGTTTTCTATGATATCATATCTTGTGTTAAGTGTCAATTAATTTCATTAATGTTTCTATGAATGTTCACATGTATGTTAATTTTATAAACTGATATATCTTACATCAAGATAGTATAGATCAGATGGTTGGATAAAAAATAAATTACACAAAGGTTAATTGATTAAAGGATACAAAATTTTTAGAGGCACTGATTCACCCTTCCCCTCTCAGTACACACTTCCCATTAATTCCAACACCCCCCTCTCAGTAATCTTGTACCTATTAATACTAATAGAAATTTAGCGAGATCCACCTCTATTCCTTTTGTAGACACAACCTATCCTAACAATTTTCCCAATTGAGCACCAAAAGAATACATTTTGGGATTGAGTATCACTTTGAATTGTTCCAATCTTCTAAATTTTTTTTCCAATATGGGTAGATGTTCTTTTTTGGTATAATATTTTGTAATAATATCAACCACATAGTCCTCCATGAATGTGTGCAGCATGTCATGGAAAATGGTTGTCATTTCCCTTTGATATGCAACCCCAATATTTTTGAGACCGAATAGCATCATGTTCCAATAGAAAGTATTGCATGCACATGTAAAAGTCATTTTATCCTTATCTTCAGGTGCTATCTTTATTTGATTGTATCCTAAAAATCCATCCATTAATGAGAACATATAATGCCTCGTTATGAGATCTACTATAGTATCAATTTTAGGAAGAGGGAAATCATCCTTGGGACATGCTTTGTTTAAATCCCAAAAATATGTACAAATCCTTGTACTTTTGTCTTCTTTGGAAACTGGTATCATATTGGAGATCCATGCTACATATGCAATAGGCCTAATAAACCCTATGTCCAAGAGTTTTTTCAACTCTGCTTTACCAATAGGGCTACATGTGGATTCATCTTTCTCAATTTCTACTTTACTGGTATGCCACATGGAGCTATGTTAAGATGGTGCATTATTCGATTCAGATCTAATCCTGAAATATGAACATATGACCATGAAAAATTCACTTATATCTTTCTCTGAAAAAGTCAATGAATTGCTCCCTTTATTTCGTGAAAAAATATGTGGCTAGATTGATGATCTTAGGTTCTGCCTCTGTTCCAATGTTTATCTTTTCTGTTGGCTCTATCAATATAGATAATCTCTCTTCATAATGGTCAGGTAAAGTGTCAAGTTTCTCATCCTTAGGTGCCTCAATTGGGTTTTCAACTTTGGATATGTCATTTATTTTTATTATTTTAGATCTAGTACTACCACATGATGGTTTTCACCACTAGATATTTCATTTTTTATTTTGTTTTTCATTTTCATGTGCTGACTAAGAAACTTCACACTTCCCCTCATTATTGCCTCTTGATATAATTCATTGCTGGAGGAAGGATCAATCACATTGAGGTATATGGATATGGAATGGTCATCTTGGAATGTTGGTATGTCACTTGTCTCAAGTTGTTACCAATCAATTAATTCAGGATGAACAAGGGGTAAAGGATCAATTGTAAAATTTAGGTCTATCGGATTTAGGGTCATGATTTTGTTGGTAGGTCCATACATTGTAGCGCTCAAATAAATTATATTTATTTCTTTGAGATGTTCCATAGAGCTAGGATCAAAATCTTCCTCACTAGAGTCCTCTCAAGTTTATTGTGAGAAAAATTGTTGTACATTAAACCTAGAGATAAATTCTCCCAAGAGGGTATATAAGGCTCTCCTATTCATTCTGACTTGTATTTGGAATTTACTTTGGTTTAGAATTATAAGAATGGATAAAATCAATCTCTTTATTGTGACAAGATTCCTCAGATAATGAATCTCATTCATATTCATTTGATTCATCCCCACTTTCTGAATCTAACATATTAGTGTGTTCATAGGGATTAAAAGCCTTATTTTGATGATGATCTTGCTCATGATATCCTATTCCTGATTTTTCCTCACTAGCCCTTCATGCGGGTTGTGTAGGTTCCAACAACCCTTTATTTCTTTTGCCTAAAGGTCCATTTCCTTTGTAACCCATTTTTTGCATAATTTTAAATCCTTTCCCATATTTATGCATGACAATACTAACGTTTTGCACCCTTACATTTGTTTCATCCTCATCCTTATATAGCAAGTTTAGCACATTATTGTCTTCTTCTATCTCAGCTGATGTAGTAGCTCTAGAAAAATTATCATTATATTTAGAAGGAAGTGTCTGATTCGGTACAACCAAAGGTTTTCCATGAGATTTTGGAGAACCAAAGTGTCTGAGGAATATTCTCCCACTCCTTAATGAAGGATTTTTAATTTCTTCTAAAAAATATTCACTAGAGTAGCCATTTTCTGGTAATGGGTTTCTTTTGCTTTCCCCTTTTCCAACTTAGTAATTTTTGAATATTTCTCTCCTTGGCTGAGGGTATTAGAATTGGAGGATTCAAGATATTCATTTTTGGAATGTAAGAGAACAATCCCTTCTTTTGCCTTATTTGATAGGTATGCATGATCATTGTAACTTTTTGAACTAGTGAACTCATCTTTTTCTTTCTTTTGGGATGATGACCTTATCCTAGGAATTTCATCCTTAGCTTGTTTTGAATGTGAATTAGATGTAGAAGCCTCATTATTGTGTGGCACAAAAGAATCTGTAACCAATTTGATGTTATTGCAATATTGGAATGGATTGAGATCTCACTAATTGTTATTTCTTGTCCAAGATAAGGAAACTTTAGACATTGATGATAGGTTGACGAAATAACTTGCATCTCATGAATCCATGGCCTTCCCAACAATATGTTCTAGGTCAATTTGAGGTCAAGTAGGTCTGTAAAATTGTCTCTCTCTGAATAGCTCCAACTCAAATGGGTAGAATGATCATTCCTTTGTAAGATCTCTCTTCATAAACATATGCTTTGATGGTTGTTTTTATCTTAGGATCCACTACCTCTTTAGAACATCCCAGGGCTTTCACAAGATTTTAAGAGTAGGGTATGTGCAGGATCATGGTATGTCAAACAGGTCCTTAAGTGGAAGTGAAAATTCAGAAAATCAGGGTTAGGAAAGTTCACATAAAAATTTGAACATGTTATGAATCTTATATCAAAAATATGTAAGAAGAGAATCTGTAGGAAATTGAATGTAGTTTCTAAGATACTAGCTCTTTTTTGAAAAAATATTATTCTATATGGTCAAAATTTCAAATTTCAATGCAGTAGTATGAACATTTCAGGAAAAAGATAAGAAGTAGGTGTATGTCTGACCACCTTAAACACAATCAAATGATAATATTTTTTTAAAATATTCTAGATATAAGTAGTAGACTCATTTTCGGATGTGACACATATTTGTTTGTAATTTATTTCCAAGTAAATAATTAATTATGATTTTGCTACTACAAATTTTCTAGAATATACAAAATCTTGTGTCTGACCACCTTAACTTAGTCTAAACTTCATCAAATTGAAATTTTTTTATTTTTTTATTGTAGTAGGTAAATCATAAAATGTGACTCAACTTTTTGATTTCAAAAATTTTATACCATTTGAAAGTTATAGTTATTTTTCAAGCAGTCTATCAACCAGGACTAAAAAGATAAGAAGTAGGTGTATGTTTGACCACCTTAAACATAATCAAACGATAATATTTTTTTACTAGATTCTATATATAAGTAGTAGACTCATGTCCGGATGTGAGGCATATTTTTTTATAATTTGTTTCCAAGTAAATAATTAATTATGATTTTTCTTCTAAAATTTTTCCAAAATATAAAAGCTCCCCTGTCTGACCACCTTAACTTAGTTTAAACTTCATCAAATTGATTTTTTTTTAATTTTTTTCTTGTGGTAGGTGAAGCATAGAATGTGAAATATGTTGGAGATTTAAAAAAATATTATACCATTTGAAAGTTATAGTTTTTTTTCAATCATTCTACCAATCAGGACTTCTTTTCACATTGCCACTTTTTGGCATACCATGATCCTGCACATACCCAGTAGATATTTAGGCCAGCCCCTCCATCTATCAAGACTCTCTTGACCCTATGCTTTTGCATTAGGACTTCAATATGCAAGGGAAGATTTTGCGGGTGATTGAGGAACGTGTCATCTTTTTTAGAGAAGGATAAGCAATGTGGCGCAATAAGATGACTGGCAATGTTTTGAGATTGGTCCACATACAGATTGTTAGGAACCGTTGTATCTACCAAATATTTTTCTAATATTTCTTTATGAGTGGCTGAAAGCTTTGACCACTCCAAGATTGATATCTATGCGGAAGTTTTCTGAAGTTGATCCATTAAATTATATTTCTTTGGTAGAAAATATGGAAGATTAGGTCTTGTTATGGTGTTGGAATTTCTTGGTAAAGTAACTTTTGATGCTTGACCCCTAGTAATGATATTAGTGGTCTCTTTGTTTTGTTTATCTTTTACCAGGATGACATTGCTAGTGTTCTCATAACCAGATATGGAATTGATTGTATTGTCATGCGTGTGGGAAAAATTTACTTTTTGGTCTCTGCTCTTGTGGTTTTGATTAGAATATCAAGATTCACCTTTGTCATGATTCAAGAAAGGGGTCTTGAATGTTGTGTGGTATTCGTTATTCTTTGGTCCATCCACTTCAATAATACCATGATCAATGAGGTCTTGTATCACATGTTTGAATCTTATACACTCATTCATTTTATGCCCTTTATTTTGGTGATACTCACAATGATTAGAATCAATCCACCATGATGGCCTTAAATGAGGTTCATAGGGTCTCATCTCTAGTAAAGTTATGATTTTATTCATGATGAGTTCTTAGGGCCGTCTCAAGTGTTTCTCCCAATGGGGTAAAATTTATTCTTGGTCTTGGTGTAAATTGAGACATGAAGTTGGGTTTGGGTTTATTATTCCCTTGGTTGTTATTGAAAGAGTTGTTGTTATTAAAAGGATTGTTGGGGGATTGGTTGACATTATTAGTTTGACAAGTGAAACCACTTGAAAGATTAAAAGTTTTTGGTTTTAGATTGTGGGCTTCCACTACTCCTTCATTGATTAAATTCTTGTTGGTATTCTTCAACCAAAACTTTGGCTTATTGTTATTGTTATTGTTTGAAGAATTTTTGTTGAAACTTGTATTGTTGTTATGTGAAAAAGATTTGTTATCCTTATAGAGCTTTAGTTCCCCATTTCTTACTAAATCCTCTTCTATTCTGATTCCATTTTCTATCAGTTTTTCAAAGCTTGGTGGACAATTAAGTTATAACTCAAAGTTCATTATTTAGTTCAAGTTTTTTATAAATATATCCATCTTTTCTTTCTCAGATACACTTCATGGATATTTAGCAAAGACTCTTCTCCATCTCTGTAGAAAACTCAAAAAGGCTTCTCCGCTTCTTTTCTCAGTATTACATAGGTCTAACACGGTGATTTCCCATCCAATGTGTAGGAATATTGATTGAAAAATTTGGATATTAATTCCTCAAAAGTCTTTATACTTGGACGTAACTTAGAAAATGATTCCTTCGCAGTCCCACCAAGGCTTCAGGGAAACAACCTCATTAAATAGGTGGGTTCATGGAGGAATTCCAAACTCAATGTTCCAAATTCCCTTATGTGATCTTATGGGTCTGTTGTACCCATATAATTGTCATACTTGGAAAATACTATATTTTGAGGAAAAGGTTTCATAAATAGGTTCTTATCAAATGGGAAAGGGAAAATGGCTTCTATTGAAAATTATTTTGGGAAAGCCGCTTTCTTCATTTTATCCAATTTTGCTTGTAAAGACTTGATTTATTGGTTCATAGATTTTAAAGGGGTATCTTCTTCCTCACATAATGTTAAATTGGATGTGTCAAACTCACGAGGGAGTTTAACCCCTAATTGAGCCAAGTTTAGAAAATATATCTCTTTGTCCTTTTCTAAGACTTTTTCCATCATCTTTACAAACATAGGGTTTTGGGAGACTTCATTAATTTTATCCTCAGTTAATTCTTCATTATGTTCATTATTAATTTCCCCAGTGTTGTTATCATCAAATGATGAATTAGTTGTCATTGTAACTTCCCCTTGTTCTTCCTCTTGATTATTTTCTTGAAAGGGTTGATAAGGAGAATGAGGAGTCTTGTCTAGATAAGGTATTTCTTCTCTAATCACGGTTTTGTCTTCTTGCAAAGATAATTTTATGTAATGGAATCTTGTCATAGCCAACATGAAAAGGAGTTTTTGATCTTTATTGAAATAGTATCCTTTTGGAAGAATAATGGTGTTTATGAACTTTGGATCTTTTAAATGAATGTTGTTTTCTTTGAGACTATGAATCATCAAGCATATAAATCACAAATACACATTTTTTCTAACCTTTTAAAAAACTACACAAAAAGTGTATATTCTCGAATATTTTTTATAAGGTCTCCATAAGAAAACACTGCAGTCAATCTACCTATGGTCAATTTGGTTCAACATGGCTTTGAAAAGGTAGGATTTCTAAATTAAATGGGTTTTAAGCAAGGATTTTATTCAAAGCCATTTTATGAATTCATTACAAAGCCTCATGGTAGCGTAATGCTATTTAGGTCCTATAGACCGCAAGAGGAGACTAAGCATAAGATACTTTTTCCCTTTGAAGCATTAACTTGAAAAATGTATTTATTTATAGTCGATTGGAAGAAGATGGCTTTAGCTCTGTTTCCACTTTAGGTTGTCCCTCTCACTGGCTATGTTAAAGAAAATCTTGGGAGGCGAGCCTTCTAAGTTTCAAATCCAACTAGCATGTTCATGAAAGCAATGAAATGAAATAAAAAGTAGGTCTAGGAGTTTGGTCACCCTAAGAAGGATGAGAGCATATCCCTATTACTTTATACTTCCAAACAAAATCAACAAATTTTGTTCTTTCCAAGCCTTTAACATATGGAATTAGAGCATGTTTGACATTTTGATCAACTTAAAAAGTTGAGAGCATAGGCCTAATGCTTTTCACTCACAAACAAAGAGGCTTTATTTTAGTGTTTGTTCATTCCTTAACATTTCTTTCTATTGTCAAAGTTGGCATGTTTGGCATTTTGATCATCTTTAAAAGATGAGAGCATAGGCCTAATACCTTATTTGAAAAACAATAATAGGTTTCTATTTAGGCTAGTTTTCAAAATTTGAAAGGTCGCAATTTAAGAAAATGACTTATAATAAAAGGTTTTAGGGCTCACCTTGTTTGAAGCTTATATGCGCATTTTTTTATAAATGTTTTATTTTTTCCAATACGTACCTTGACGATTGTTCAAGCTCCTAAGCATTCCCTTCACAAACTTTAATTCGACACAAGACACTCCAAAGTGAAGAAAATCACAAGTATTTGCACAAATGTGATGGAATTCCAAAACCAAATTATATGAAAAGATAGAAAAAAAGAGAAGCATTATAATTGATCATAGGAATGTTATAGAAAATTTGATACAAATTTAGCATTTCCAGATGTAATGATTATATGCTTTAATATCATCATCTAAGCTTTCAACAATATTTGTATTATGAATTACTTTACGTAAATTTGTTAATCCTTTTTACCTCTTTTTCCTTGTAATAATCTGGACTTCGAACTACAAGTTTCCTCACCTTTTTATGTTCCGACATTTGCACACATTTTAACTGAATTCATATCTGTGAATTTCAAATTTTCAAATTGCAGATTACATGTGCTATTTAAAACTTGATATGCATTATTATTTATTTAGTACGTGCTAAAATTTGCTTGAGACATGCTACTATTTATCTCATACACGCTAATATAAATGTTTCCTTTAATACATGTTGTAAGAATGTAAGATATGCGTCACAAAGTTCATTCGTAGGCGCTGAAAGAAAGATAGATAGGAGACAAAAGAAATATTGCACGTGCTAAGAGAATCCTTGTACACACTAAACTTTACTTTGTACACACCAAACTTTACTACACACGTTGAACTTTGCTTCCTATGCATTGAACTTCTGTATACGCGCTCATGTACCTGCAAATCTCAAATCTGCAACACAAATTCAGCAAAACTGATCAAGAATTCATAAAATTTTGTTAGTTTGAAGCATTTTCCCCATGGTGGGCATCATTTGTTGTACGTAAAATACCTACATGAAACATTATATCAAAAAATATCAAGTTAGTGCTTAAGATCTATACTAATTAAACAATCAAACTTGAAATCCTTGAAATCGTCTCATGGTTCCCTATCTAGAAAGACTAAATTTATGCTCTCAACTGCAAGAAGCATTCCTGAAGTGATAATCTCTAGAATGAGAGTGAAAATGATGTGCAATTATGCTAGATTAATGAATTGGAAGCTAATTATGCTAAATTGAATTCAAATTACTCTAAACATGGATACAAGTTTTGACAATAATGATGATGCAAATGATAATGGATGTAAAGTGGTGTGAATAGATGTGAATTGATGGTAAAGTGGTAATTTGCATTGAGAAATGCATTTTATTTATAAGATTTTTTCAAGGATAGGAGGTAGAGTGAGTTAACCATGATTATATGAGATATGTTGAGTTGTGGTTCAAATATGGGGACAAAATAACAAAATGAAGGGTGAGGATAGCAAAGGTTAAATGAATGGCTAAGATACCAAAGCCTTGGAATGATCCTCTCAATCCTCTATTTTCATTAGCTAATTGTTTTTTGTTCCTTCATTGAAAGAATTTAAAAATTAATTAATTCAAGCAATTAATTAAATTAATCATATAAAAAAATTGAATGAGTTGGATTTGATTTATTGAATTGAACTATATAACTAATTAAATAAATCAATTACATAATTTATTTAATCCTTTGTTGACTTGCATTTAATTAATTAATACCTTTGTTAATTACTTGAGTTGACTACTTTAGGATGTATACAGCGAATCTATCTTGTTGTTGGCTCTATGAAGGAACACAATGAGAACAACCATCAACCGCTGCAGCTCCTTGACTGCCTGGTACAGATTTTGTGCCTTTACTGCAAATTTGTTCACAGTCCTGCTCCTTCACCACATATTTCATTTGTCATATATTCAGTGCCCTGCCATTGCGCGTTGATTAGGAGGTAATGTGCGTTTCTTGTTAGACTTTGAATAGCAAAAACTTAAATATTTAAATCTTCTACCCCTCACTGGGGAATCAGATCGCCGCCAGCGGAATCAGATCGGCGCTAAATTTGATCTGCCGTATTTCCTCATTTATGCATTTTTGCCCTAAATTACAAAGGAAAACTGTGCAGCAGCAGACACTCAAAAATACTGAAGGATTGTAATTCTGGATATATTTTGTCTGAAATGCCTTTTTAAAAAGTTACGCCATGAATTTGAAAGGCAAAACAATTTGCTTATCAAGCGCGGTCGACCGACAAATTCAGGTCCGCAGTGCACTATTAATGTTCTTTATAACAAAATATTAGCATAGTCAGCAAAACCCTAAAGGCGGCTTCTTGAATTCTGAATACCTTAACCTCTTTCGCTTCTTTCTCCTATTTATCTCTTCTTGCAAGATCTGATCTCAGTTCGCTTCAATTCAATCGATTTCTTTCTTAAAATTAATCCATTTCCAGCAAGAGCAGACATGTGAAAAGAAACATTTCCAGCTGTGCTCTGCGATGCGTGCGCAGCAAGTAATGTATGCCCCTAACCGCCATAAAATCAGGGCCTCGAATCTTCAAATCCTCCCATCCACCGCCTCAATTCAACATATAAAATTACGCCCCCTCCGAAAAATGGTACACTTTTACATTTTAGAGTCGCTTTCATTCACAACGATTTCTAGATTTTCTTATTGCAACTTCAAAGACTGTTAAGAGATGAACAAGCAAAGTAATAAGGAAATGGCGAAGGAGGTTTCCATCACTGTGAAAGGCAACAGGGTTAAAGATATTTCAAATGGAGGAATAATTAGTGAGCCTCCTTCGCCAAGTGCAGCTGTGTCGCCAGTTAGTAGGCTTGCTTTGAGTCCTAAAGCTAAAGCTGTGGCTGAGGCACATCAAGGAAGGGTTGAAGCTGAGGCTCAAGCTTACTTCGATACAAAAATCAGAAAGCTGGAGGCTAAAGCTCAAAAGCATCAGGTATTTCATTTATCTACTATACTCGACACCTTTTTGTCATAAAAAAATCAGTCAAATATTTTTACGTGACTTATTCTTCTTAATGTGACTTGAACTTGAGACCTCCTACCTCCCAGAACTACAAGCAAAATATCTGTGTGACATATTCTCCTTAATGTGACTTTAACTTTAGAGCTCTTACCTCCAAGAACTACAAAGCAGAATATTTTTATGTAACTTTTTCTCCTTAATGCGACTTGAACTTTGGATCTACCTAATTCCAAGAACTACAAAGTTCACCACGAACAGAACTCACACAAATAGTTATTTCTGAAAGCGTTTCGCTCACTTTCTCTCTGGTTTTTATTTTCTTTTTGGCCCAGTTTGTTTGAGGGGTGGAATTGGAATTTGGTAGAGAAAACCTGGTTATGGTTTTGATCTTCCCATTTTACTCAAAAAACAAGGATTTGCAACTTCCATCTAAAAGGTGGAATTCATTTGAAAACCTGGTTATGGTATTTTATTGCTCTATTTTATTGGCTCATGTTCCCAAAAGTGGCTCATCTTCCCAAAACTTTTTCATCTTCTGGGTCCACCAAACAGTCCAAATTATCTTCCCACAATGCAAAACCAGAAACTCAAAAGAGGGAAGAGCTACTAGGTGAGCAACTTCTTCACGATGCTCAGGTAACTTAACAATTACTAAATTTTCTTGCATGATTGCCAATTGTCACATTTACTGCCCTCAGTTATCTACAATGTGACAGGTATCCTTACCACTTGCCCCCTGTCATCTTCTATCAATTCACCAGTAATAAATGAACAGCGATAAGATTCTCACCAGTAATAAACAAACAGCTATATAATCTTAGTCTGATTCTTGTTGTTTTGTAAAATCCCTTGCATCCTACAATTTCTAACAGATTTTTTTGAACAAAATCAACTTCGTTAATAAACCATAAACCCTAATTTGACATTTTACCCTAATTTGACCTGCTTTTTAAAATTTTGTTGCAGGTAAAAGCTGACAAGATCTTATCAAAAGCCCATGAGGAATCTCTGAGAGTAAAATCTGATGCTAGCGAGCAGAGAGAGAAGGCCATTGGCGATGCCAATGCAAGAGCAGAAATGGTATTTTAGTAGACATTCATAAAAATTATGGTATTAATCTTCTACACTTTATAACATTTGGAATTTTATTTGATGGTAAGTGTGTTTGAATGGTTATTTGCAGTGGAAAGCAGTGATAGAGGAGAAAAAGAAAAAGGAAGTGGCAGATATAACAGAACGTGTGCATTTGATGATCGCCATTGGAGAACTCCCGTCTGCTCAACGTCACAAAGACACGCTTACATCAATGAAACAAATCTGGGCTTAAAACTTGAGATTCTTTGTTCTTATAAAGTTTATCGATAAGGTGAGCTATATATATAGTAGAGAATTTTAAAGCAAAGTGATATCTTTGCAGGTTGTATAATTTAGTGTGTATTATATTACATAGCCCATTTTTATCAACATTATAAATGGTATTGGTCTTATTAGTACTTCCCTTAATACTGTTGAGTTTTTGCTAACAAGTGATAAAAATATTTTATTTCTATTAATCAAAATTAATTATTTTTAAATTTTATTATACAACTAACACTTTTCATGGTAGAGATGCATATTTCTTACATTTATAAATTAAGAAAACCAATTTACAACTATCAATATTTAAAGGCACATTATTTGATATTTATACATATATGTGAAAACTAATTTTTGTTTTTTTAAAGTGATGAATGTATTATACTATTTCAAATTAAAATTTTAGATTAAACTATATATATATATATATATNAATTTTATATTAAAATATATATATATATATATATATATATATATATATATATATATATATTCTAAAATATTTACTATTTAATTATATTATATATAATATAATAATATATTATATATAATATTATTGATAATATATAATTAAAAAGTATACTAGTAAAATAAAATTAAGATTAGCATTTAAATTATTCATAATTTATAATTAATAATTGTTTAAATAATTATAATTAAAAATGATATGTTAAAGTATTGTTCGTTCGTGTTTAATAAACGACAAGACAATCATAATAATAATAATAATAATAATAATAATTGAATATATAGTATATATATTAATATGCTTATAAGTGAAACCATATATATATATATATAATGAAGTAATGTAAATATTATTGAATTGAGTTAATTGTCATTGAATCGACTTAATGGTCGAATATGATTATCGACCAAGTATGCAAAGGAAGTCACGTATCGTAACTGTTATATACGAACAGTCACGATACTATCAGATTGTTAGTATATGACAGTCACGATAGTATCGTGACTGTCCGATTATATTAAACGTGCCATTTGATATACGTTGGCTATGCGATTTGTGATATACGACTTACTATGTGCATAAAAATAATAATCATAAGTTATACAATATGTTAATATGAACAGTCATGACTCATCATATAACTTAATATGATGAGTCATGTGTTTTCATATTCACATCCTTTAGATTCAATATATATAGTCATTATATTTTGTAGAATCAATCAATAAAAAAGGCAATTGTATTCTACTACAACCATTAAGTTTTATATCTTATTTTGATCCATAATTCCTTAACATGGTATCAGAGCAGAAAGGTTATTAAAAGGAGATAAAAAATAAACCTTAGAAAATCTATAGTTGAGCATATTTTCAAATTACGTAATTCTTGAGCATAATTCTTTAGAGATGACTCATTGCATGATAATAGAAGATAGATTAGAAGGTCCTTTAAATTTTATATCGTGGAGAACCCAACTTACCTCTCTTCTTATGGAACTCAAATTAGAGGAGTGCATAGAAAAAGATATTAAAATACCCGAAGATGAGACAGAAAAGACCACATGGAAGAGAAGGAACAATAAAGCCAGAAAACTGATAATTGACTCAGTAAAAGACTCCATTCTTCCTAGCATATCAAAAATTACCAATGCCTTTGAAATGTTTAATATCATTCAAGACACATTTGAGATTAATAATGCTAGTAGAATTCTAACTCTGAAAAATGAACTTCTAAATATGAAAATAAACAAAGGAGAAACTATCATTTCATACTTCCTAAGAATCTCCAATAAGAGATCAACTCCTTTGCATTGGAAATAAAGTAGAAGACGCTAAACTCACTCTAATTGCTCTCAAAGGTTTACCCACCTCATGGGAAACCTTCATTCAATGTATAAGCACTAGACCCCCATTACCTAAATTTGAGCAACTAAAGAATGATTGTACTCAAGAAGAATCCAGACTAATTTCAAGAGGAATGGGATCTAGTAATGAAAATGAAATACAAGCCCTTCACATTAACACATCTAGCAACAAGAAAACACCTTAGAAAAGGAAGAGAAAATTCAAATAGTCAAATAATGGGAAACAATTCAATAAAAGGGACCTTTCCAAGGTAAAATGTTACAAGTGTGACAAATATGGACATATTCACAAATATTGTCTAGAAAAACAAAAAATACAAGCAGCACTAGCTGAAGTGAAAAGAATAGAAAATTCACTTTTCTTCTTAGCCTTGGCAAGTGAATTGAATTCTAACAAATGTACCTGGATAATAGATAGTGGTGCATCCAGACACATCACTGGATACAGGGATCAGTTCGAAACCTTCTCAGGGAATTCTTTAGAAGAGGTAACTATTGGAGACAACTCCACTTATCCAGTAAAAGGAATTGGGGCCTGTTTGATAAAGATAAGAGATGGAGTAAACCTATAGTTGAAAGAAGTTTTGTATGTACCAGGAATAAAGAGGAATCTAATCTCTATTTTTGGACTAGATGACCAAGGATACAGAGTAACATTTACTGAAGACAAAGTCCTTCTCTGGACTAAAAATACTAATATCAAAAATGCCATTCATATAGGGTCCAGAGATGGTAGTTTGTACAAGTTATGAACAAAAAGTAGTCCTAAATCATAATGTACAACATCATAATGAGATTTGGCATAAAAGACTAGGTCATATTAGATATAGTGCTCTTCCAACATTACTATAGACATCCTAAAATGGAAAGGCTTGCGACTTTACATTAAAAATACTAATTTTCATCTATTAATTAATGGTTTTTTAATCATTAATTAATCATCTATTTTCTTCTAAATTCATTCCCCAAATCATCTAATCCAATTCTCAAAATTA